>JANHZU010001459.1:147736-166418 GCA_032468055.1 Acrochordus granulatus | reverse complement strand
ATTGCCTTTACCACAGCGTTTTTGTTTTTGATAGCATAAGATTTATTATTTGCCTTTGCCCATGGGTACTTGCTTTTCTTTTTAAGCATGCTGGTTATTGTGCAGAATTGTTGAAATCATTTTAAGGATATTAGGAATTTAATTTATGTTTTGAAAAAGAAAGACTTCAAATAATTTGGTGTACGAAATGCATGTTAGTAAGTTAGTAATGTTATTGCTCATTTCTAAATTTGTAATTTTCAGTCTAGATTCAGTTGAAAGAATTTGCCATATGTTGTTTTTTTAAAAAAATAAAGAGTTAATTCTTTTTAAGATTAAGGCAGCTGTGCATCATTTAAAGATGAAATTTAACTGCTACAACTTTCGGAATCCAAATCTCTTCACTCATATTGAACATAATCAATAAGGTTAGGTAATCTAATCTTTCCCATATTTTCTCAGAAGCAGGAACCACTAGAGAACTTATTTTAGAACACTTAAACTAGTCATCCTTTGAAGGTTTATTCCTCTCCATCACCTCCCCCCTCCCCACCCCAGGCCCAAAACCAGTGCTTTTCACTGGTTCCCCTGTCTGTCCATATCAACCCGTCCCATCCCCTCCACAAACCCTACAAGTTATTTCAGGTCAAGAAAAAGAAGAAAAGAGGTGGAAAAGATATCCAAAACTTTAACACCTGTGTGTGTTTGCTTTTTTAATTTGAAATTTCATCCAGAAACACTGGTCAGTAATAATAAATATATCGATAGTTCTCAAGAATATATAAAAAATAAAGACACCGTCATTGTCTGTGAGGCCCTAACAAAATAGTTTCAAGCAAGCGCCCAGAAGGAGAAACGGAAATGGAGGACAACCAGAGACTTTCCAATCCGAGCTTGCATGCAGAGGGTAAAAGGAAAGCGGGGTGGGGTGAGGTTGGGATGGTGGGGGGAATCGATTTACTCGGGAAAATCGGGTAGCTGCTCGAGGTCGCAGAAGATGTCCAGGCAGGAGAGATGTTATTCGCCGCCCTTTCACGTGCGGTAGTGGCGCGTGCTTTCTTTTCCGACGCAAAAAATGTCTTCCCCGGAATTTCTATATTTACCTCCTCTGTCCTGCTTCCAAGGAAATCTGCCCGGCGTAGCACAACAATGGAGATGCGGGACAGATAAGCATTATCTTACTAGGAATGAGTAGCCCAGACTGGGAGGCGGGGATTAAGCCAGTTCAAAGTTTCGACCGATCGCAGCATACAGTATTGTCAGGTAACCACGTTCGACTCAAAACCGGTTGCTGCCGTCGGCAAAGCTGCAAAATCCTTCATTCAAACCAAGCAGTCACAAAAGAGGGTGCAACTTAGGAGTGCTCTAGAACTCGCCGAAGCGAGTACAGGCATCAGGGACAGGGAAGGGGAACAAAAAGATCCCCCAAACTCGGCTAAACGTTTTGCCCATGAAGAAATCCTCGCCTACTCTTATAAGCTGTTTCTAGCCCAGTTTGCTCAGATCGGTCTATTTGTTGCCCAGAAGCTCTAAGAATCCGGAAGGCAAACAAGTTAGACGTGTCAGTCAATAACGGAGCCGCGCAGCTCAGTTTCTTCCATGCGGTTCCCCACTGAAACAGGCGCAACAAACAGGCTGAGCTTTGTCTACTTTCTTGGAATTAAGCCCCCCCCGACGCTGCAACTTGTAGAGCTCCGCAGACCAACTACAGGCACCTACCGCTTCCTCCGAAGTAAGCCGTTCCGCTGCGTCCGTTGCCTCCCAGGAAAGTTTGCAAAACCTCAAAGCCCTCGGCGTGGATAAGACGTGTGTCCCCCACCCCAACGGGGAAAGAGCTCACGTCCAGAGAAAGACTTGGAAAACCTCGGCCACCCAAACTGATGGGCAAGAGCGTGGCAAAAGCGCCCACCAGAGTTTTGCAGCTTGCGAACAAGTTCAAGTCCGAGAGACAGAGAAAGCGATTACTTTCTCTCCACCATTCTTCAAGGGCGGCTTGCTGGCTGTTTCCTTTCCCTCCTTCCCTGCTGTGCTCGCCTCAACCCAGCCTGGCTGCATCAACGGGTCGGTAGGCTAACTTCCGGGAAACGAAAACGGATTCTCCCGATCCAGTTCAACAGTTACCTTTGCAAAGTCTTGTTTGGCTCCCCTCTCTCTTTAGGCTGGATGCCAGCCCCCGTTGCCGCGAACGGACCTCTGGGGACGAGACAGACCGGGAGGAAGGCGGGAAAGGGGGCGAGAAGAGGAAGGAGGCAGTTTGGGGAAGAGAGGACAACGAGGCATGCACGCGAGATTCCTCCCGGGACGGAGGCTGAGCTTCTCGGACTTCGCTCACCCCCCAACCGGCTGACCTTGGGTGCTGGACCTGCCCAGCTCCGCCTGCCGGCCGCTCACTTAAGCAGGTCCTTGGCTTCCGTGGAGATGCGGGCCAGGCCGGCCGTGGGGGTGGGAAGGGCGGCCAGATGCGGGGGCGGGGGCACCTGGCAGATGCTGCAGGGGCAAGGCAGACCGGCCCAGTGCTGGAAGCCGCCCCCGCCGGCCCCGCCGCCCCCGCCTCCGGTGAGCTGCAGAGCGGGCGGGGCAGGCGGCGTCTTGAGCAAGGAGTGGGGCGGCCGGAGTGCGCCGAGAGCGGGCAGGGAAGCGCTGCTGGCAGGCGCCAGGGCGGCGCCCAAGATGGGGTGAACGGCACCGGCGGCGTGGCCCGGGTGCCCGGCGGCGTGTGCCACAGTCCCGCAGTGGAAGGCTGCATGGTGGCCGCCGTAAATCTCACCCACCAGCCTCTTCATCTCTTCCAGTGAGCTGGTGAGCATCAGGATATAGTTGCGGGCCAGGAGGAGCGTGGCGATCTTGGAGAGCTTCCGCACCGACGGGCCGTGGGCATAGGGCATCACCTCGCGGAGGCCATCCATGGCCAGGTTGAGGTCGTGCATGCGCTTGCGCTCCCGCCCGTTGATCTTCAGCCGCAGTTGCTGAAGGTCCTGTTCGGAGAGCTGTTTCTTGATTTTGTATTTGCTGCTCTCGCCCGCTGACCCTTTGGCATTGCTCCGGGAAAGCCCTTCGCCCGCGCCTTTCTGTCCCACTTCACTCTGGGTGGACGACACCGAGTGATGGTGGTGATGGTGGTGGTGGTGGTCCCTCAGGTACATCTCCTCCATGTCCGGCGAGGAAGCTCTGCTTGAGACGGAGCTGGAATCAGAATTCATGATCTGGGCTGGAGAAGGAGGGCGGGGCGGGAGAGGGCTTCCCTGCACGGGGAAGGAAGAGAGCCACCCAGGCAGCCGCCGCAGTCTACTTAACGCCTCTGTCCAGGAAAAAGGGAAGAGACTGAAAAGGGGCCCGGTCGGCCGAGGATCCTGCAGCCCTCCCTCTCCTACCCCTCTCCGGGAGACCCGACCAGCGGCCGGGCGCTCCTAGGCTTGATCTAAGTTCGCCTCCGAAGGCCAGGGGCTTTTATAGAGCTGCGAGCAGCCGGGAGACAAAAGGAGTCCTCCTCTCGCGGAGGGGCTCCTTGCGATGACGCGCCATTCTTTGGGGCGGTGCTCCTTAGGTTTATTCAGGACCCCCATTCGCAGGCATTGTGGGGCTGCCCCGGGACCCCTCCGCTGCTATCCTGCGGGATTCACGGAAACCCCGCCCCTCCCGGATTGACAGTCAGAGCTTCGCCCACTGCCCAGCTTCCCCGACGCCGCTGGGAGACGCTTTGATGTTCCCTCCACCCGACCCCCTGGGAGAACTGGACCTCCTGGGTTCCAGAAAGGAAATCTGGGAGGGCCAAAGCCTGGACAGGGAAGCACCCCAAACGAACGGATTCAGCTCTGCCGAGCTCAGCCCCGCCAGCTGGATTCTGATAACTCTGCGGGTCTGGCCACTTCCGTCTGCTTGCTGACCTCGGCAACTTCATTTGGGGGAAAGCCGCACCGAGAGCGTCGGCAAACCACTATTTAGGATACAAGCAGGGACTTGTGCTGGCAAAATCCCGCCACCAGGCCTTGGGCATCCCAGAAAGATCCTGAGAAATTTTGAGAGTCCGATTCCACCGCCCAAATCCCACTAGATTTACTGCAAGGTAAAAGGATACTGCTGCCAATGATGTGAAACTAGCTCACGTTTCTTTGCCTAATCTCATTAGGTAGCCTTGAAAATTCCTAGTAGCTGATGCTCTTGCCTTGATTCGCGCAGCCGGCAAAACCTTCTTCCCTCCCGACGAAGCAGCCCAGGTGCTTTCCCGTTGAACGAAATTGCGCTGGGGATTTCCAATCCAGGCAGGTTTAGGAGTAATTATTTGCAGCAGATCTCCGATTGTTCCCAAAAGATAAAGGATTGTTTGGGTTGACAATAACGGAAGGTAGGCCGTTTTTCTTAAATAACTCTTTTTCACAGAATTTCCTTCCTCCCATCTGCCTCCCATGGTCTCTTGCTAAATTTAACCAGCTTTTTCCAAAGCTTCTTTTTACCATATGCTATACATGCCCCTCCCTTGTGTATCAGGAAGTGATAAATAAAGGCGTGAACTGTTCGTGTGGGAGGAGAGGAAACGACAGCTGCATTTCCCCAACTTAGTTTCTATGTTTCTGGGTTAAACAGTTTTTAAGTGTGGTTCCCTCCCGTTCCGTCGGAATTTTTCTATGTGGGAATTTCTTTATATCTTTCTTGAAATACGCTCTCTTTTAAAACCTGGGTTTTGGAAAGGAAAGGATAAGCCCGTTCTTTCTAGTTAGCGTGTTCAGCAAAATCTTGACAGTTTCATTTTGAACCATGTAAAGGTAAGGCGATCAGTGGATTCTGGCAGAATTACTTTGCTTGGCTTACTTACTCAGAAGTAAGTTCATTTGATCTCAATTTATTGGTGTTTGTGGTGATGTGTCCAGGACTGAGCCATTCAGGAGTCGGGGCACACACGCCTTACCAGCTGAGTAGTAACATGTTGCTGATTGAAGACCACTTCCAAAGAAATACATTTTCTGATCAGTGAATAAGCATGAGAAAGACAATCGGAGGACACATGTCTTCCCCTTGCTTGTCTCCTAATGGCCGATGGCAAATGGTTTCCATGGGATGAAATGCGAATAAATTACATAAAAAGGAAGTTTTCTTTGGGCAAGATTATGCATAAACACCTTGCTCAAGTGAAGAAAAACACTTCTTCAAAGGCAGCAATATTTTTATCCCTTCCAGCAATTTTTGCCTCCCTTTTGCCTAAAAAATTGTATTGTAGTATAAAATCATGAAGAATCAATCCCGATTCTAAACACATTTGCTCAAAAGTTAATCCATTGGTTCCAGGTTCTTTATGTCCAAACTCTGGGTCAATTATTGTGGTTATTAGGAAGTGCCTACAAAATACCTTATTTAACCACCTGACTTTCCAGTAAACAAGATACAAAGTTGAACTAGAGCATTAAAACTTCTTCCAAATAAACTGGATTATTCTTCCAACCTAGTCTTATGCAAGTTTATTTAAAAGTGCACCCCACAGAATGGATTTGAATTAGGTTAAATGGATTGAGTCCTACTTTATGATTAATCACACCATAGAGTTAAAGTCATAGTGTATCGGAGGGAAAAGAATTTCAACTGCTGTGTTTTTTTGCAAATTGTATGAACAGAGCCAATGTCTTTGATGCTGCATTGTCTGCCCAAGAAAGATATGCAGTCATACAGATTGAAGGTGTAGTCATGGAAGCATTGAAGGAGCTTAGGCTTTATCCCAGCCATGCACCCAAGCAATGGCTGGGGAGAAGCAAGGTGATCCAGAGGGTAGCAGGGGACCCCATCTGAGGCCCTGTGCTCAAGTTGTGAACACATAACCTGCTTAACCAGATCAGTTAAAGTGCTAGCATGTCTCCATTATGCTGAACTTGTATGGCGTTAACCTAAAGTATGTTTTCTCAGCATTGTTCACTTGGTAAAGGCAAGAAATTCAGTTCGTTAATCTTGTCTAAACCAATACCTTAACTCAGCAGTTAGGCTAGAGGTGTCCTGTGAAGGTAACCTGGGGCCAGAGAACAGGCTGGGGCCAGAGAACAGGCCAGAGAATCAGAACTGGCCCATCTGATTCTTCACCTGAATCAGATGGGCCAGTGCTAGTGAAGATGGGGGCTCTGGAGCAGAGCTTTACTTAAGAGAAAGATCTCAGAGATTCCCTTTCTTTGCAGATATGTTTAGACGACTAGGGAATGAAAACTTAGTAGTCATCCTGGAGATGTTTGCCAAGCACCTGCAAAGATCTTTCGCTAGTAATTCTGGCTGGATTTCCTTTCAGCTATACTCTCATGTCTCGATCCTGGGAACACAGGGATTTGGGATGAAGCAAAGGAAAGGAAGAGCACAGAAAAGATGCCTCTTAGTTTAGACACAGGGTGCTGGATGCACAGGGGCTCCACAGAACAGACACTGAGATCCTGGAAGTCTCTTAGAGGTTGTATAATAGCTGAGGATAGAAGGAGGAGGATGCTGGTTGATGCCTGCTTCTAAAAATATTAAAATACACAGAGTCCAGTCAAGATGGACTTCTGGCCACTCAATGTAGTTTCCGTAGCAATAATATGAAGGGGCTTGGCCATTGTCTCCAGCTGGGATCCCAGAATTCCCTGGTGGTCCCCCATCCAGTTACTAATCAGGCCACACTTTGGTTAGGTTGTCAGACCAAACAACTTCTTAGCAACCCCGTCACCCTCCCTCCTCCAACACAGCTACACTGACTGTCCAGTGGAGTTGTACCAGCAGCACAATAAAAAATCATTTTTTAAAAAAGGATGCTAGAAATATATCATCTGGTTAGACACAGGATCAAGAAAATTAGTACAGTTCCAATTAGGAGAATAACGAATCCAATCGACTTGTGAGTTGCAAACCAGGACACTGATACAGTTAGTAGGAGAGAGATGGGCGGGAACTGAGCCTGCATCTTCCTGGGAGCCAAAAGGGTTTGCTATTCAATAGAACCATGAGGGGAGGGGAGGAGAGGGGAGGTGAAAGGAATGGGCTGGGATGTTGATCCTGTTGACAAGGACTGAGTTTGTAATGGAGGATTAGAATTCCTAGAGACAGTGATCCTAAGGATTTGGAAGAAGGTGGCTCTGGAGCAAGTTGATTGCCTGTGAGCATGCAGAGAATCTGAACATCAAGGTGGAGGCAGCAATAGATTTTGCAGACCAGCATCATAACCAAATAGGAGTGAGGCTTTATTTCTTGGCTTGGAGGAAAATTCTGGGCAAGCAGAATTTTGGGGTATTTAATTCTCCATCCCCACCCTGGCTTCCCTTCCTTTCTGTCTTCAAGGGATTCCATGGGTCTGCAAAGACAGTCAGTCTCTAGTCTTGCGTGGCCAGTAAGCTTTGTGCCCTGTTTGCTTTTTCTCCCCGGCAACCTTAGTTTGAAATGAAGGGAATGAAGGTGCCTGCTCCTGCCAGGGCCAGGGTTCAAGACTTTCACCCCCTGAAATAGGAAGCGGGAAGGGATAATTTACCCATCTGGAGTAAATTCTGAAAGGTTGCCCAAGCCACCCAGTGGAGCAATTGCTTTTCTTTCTTCTGATTAGAGAAACGAGGCCCTTTCAGGCACAGGATTATTTTACTGTATCACTGGTCCCTGGTTAAGAAGTCTGGCTGTGGATATGGGTGGGAGAGAGTGCAGGGAGGCAATAATAGTTGGGTCTCCCTCTTCCTCCAGAGAATGAAGCTAGTTTAGGGGAAGAACCTAGGATTAGGCCATCGGGATGAGTCTCTGAGCTCTGGCTGCACCCTGAACAACTATTAGTGTTCCAATAAGTTGTTGAAGAAAGTAGTGAGGTACACTGACTGCGGCATTGATGGACTACAATGCAGCAGCTTTGCCTTCCCTTCAGGGCACACAGACTCAATTTCTTCTCTCCAGAAAACCACCAATGAAAAAAAAATTGAAAATAACTCACCAGAATTCAAGCTAGGTTTACAATCTCATAAGACACAATACTCAGGAGTGATAAAAATGGTCTCTTTTCCATTCCAAAGCCAACTTTGACTGAATGAAAAATGGCAGCCTATAGTGGTACAATAGGAAAGATTGGGTTCTGGGTTTCAACAGACCCTCTTTGGCTACCCCAGGTCTAGTATTACACAGTACAGCACACATTCTGTCCCCCTTTTTTCTGTTTCTACATTCCTCTTAATCATCACTTTGATTAATATTGACATAACTATAATTTGTCCTTTTTCTCCCAGCATTTGGTTTCTTGAGTTTCTTTTATATCTGTTTCCTCCCATTTTTTTTGACACCTGTTCTTTCTGGGTGTCCAACAAGAAAGTAAAAAAGAAAGGAAGATTTCACTGTTTTTATTTGGAAAGAAAAAATGGTATTTTTTACCCTTTTACTTTTACATTATTCTGATGTATCTTTATTTTAAGATGTAGCCACTCTGCCTTTTAGTGTACTAGTGCTGGACCCTGTACTGTCCAGAGATAACAATTGGTGTTGCTTATTTGCCAATTTCCTGTGTTTATCAGTTTCAATTACTTTCCCTCCAAGCTTTCTCACAAGCTACTCCATTTCAGATTCTGGGACCTGGCTGGTTGCACAATCCTGTTGGGTCTGCCTCCCTTCTCTTTGGGCCTATTTTTGCTCTGGTATTTTTCTTTTTTTCTTTCCCATTACTTTCACTTGGAAAATGTCCAAAGCGGTGTGGAGAAGGAACAAATAGGCTAAAGGAGATAGACAAAATCCTTCTGCTGCATGAGTAACTGCTGCAGGGGAGGGTAGCAAAACCAGGAAAAAAATAACCAATTAATGTGTTTATAACACTTGGCACACTCACAAATTAGGTCTTGCCATTTGTCTATGGCATGAAATAGAGTCAATAAAAGCAGGTTCAGGACTGAGTGAGAACAGCAAGTTGGATGCTGGCATTGTTTTGTGGCTGGATGGAGAGTGCTTGACTTCAGTAACAGGGAAGGGCCTTTGATTAAAGCAGAATACACACATGCACAAAGAGGGAAGTGTTGAGTGAGCAGATGTATTTTCCCATTGAAAGACATTCAGATGCCCTGTGTTGCCTACAGGAACAGGTTATGCCAGTCTGAATCTACGCCTTTCTTTAAGAGGGAGCTCCAACTTTTTGTAGAAAAGGATTATTGTATATTTCACATTAGAAGAACCAAAGAAGCATCTTGAAGTCTGAGTGTGCCAGGCTCCAGCCATCCTCTGGTGGCTGTGATTGGGCGAGTCTTGCATTTTCTTTGGGGAAGTCATTTGTTGGCCTTCTCATCCTCCCAAGGCTGAGTGCCCCTTTTTTCTCTGCCCCTCTGACTGCTGGATAAGCAATTTTGCTGTCTGAAAGTTATCTTGGACTTCCTTGTAAATGTACTTACACAGAAAACTCAGTTAATTCACTGTCACTTTCCTGTCTCCTAATGGTTAAGCCTAGAATTGGCACTACTGCAGAAAACTTGGGGAAGTGTTTGGTTAGTGTATTTTAATATGGTCAAGTTAGTCTGAAGGAACCCCTTGGACTGGATCCCAAAGAGACCTGAAGTTAGGCTGATGTCAAAGTCATTTCCTTAACCAAGATGCCAAATTAGTGAATTTTAAACCTCTGGATCCTCAAGATGGAAGATCATTTTGCATCAGCCCTCCCTCAAACAAACTTCTTCACACCAGAAGAAATAATCACATCAAAATAAATAATTGGGCAGTGTGGGGAGGCAGGAGCATCCCAATCTGTTTCTATGCCTAATCTTGTCTAAGCTCAATTCCTTTATTGCCATTTCAGGACCAGGAAGTAGTTAGAAATGGACAGACCAAAGGGAGCCCACCAGGGAGGTCCTAGATTGAGATCCTCTTTTGTAAAGATAGCTTTGCAAGGCACAAAAGACTTAGAAATGTTCTGGATTGAAAAGGGTTGAGGTTCCTAAATCAAACAGCTTCAATTCTCCAGTCTAGCAACGTTTTTCTTAGGCTTAGGGGAATATATTTCCCATCTGCTCCTTGTTCTGGCTCTAAGGCCTATTGAACTCAAAAGGATTGGCTTCCTAGGATTGCGTTGCTGGCCTTCAGACTGCAGTGGGATACCTGCCAGCCCCAGAGAAACCAGCGCCCAGGATCGCGTTGCGCCCCCCCTCTTTCCAGCAGAAAGCCAGCAAGTCTTCACCCCCACTCCGTCTCGGGCTGCTTGGCGGGACTTCCTCAACGAAGAGCAGTTTTCTTCCTCCCGTGTTTCTCGCTTAACCAAATAAGGCAGGACAAGTGCCCCGCACATTTTGATCTGGCAGTTGACGCCTGCTTTCGAGGAGGAGCGTTTAGAGAGGCGGCGGAGGAGGCAGCAAGCAGGTGGGATTCGGGTTCCGCTTTTCGAGCCGCCCGAAGACTGCGCTCCGGAGAAAGCGCTCCCCCGCAGACGGCGGCTTCCCTCGAGGGAGCGCTTGGCTCTGCCCGTGCAGCTCATCCTTGGTCGGCGGTGGGTTTCTGGTCCAAAACCTGCTCAAAGCGGAGGAGGCGGGGAAGGAGGGGAAAAATGGGTCCAGGTTCGGTCGTCGCTGGCCAGATCGACCGCGCAGGTCAGCGAGGGCCCTGTTCGTGAAGGTCGGGCTTGGCCTTGCAGAAGGTGGTCTGGTTGCAAGGAGGAACCGACTCGTTTTTCCCCAGCTTCGGGGGCCCGCGGAGGAGGCTCCAAGCCCTCCAGCGCGCCCGGTGTCCAGCTTCCCTCACCCTGTCCAGGCGCGGCTGGAGACGCTGACTCTGTCCTGGGCTTTTAGGATGGGACCTTTGCAGGAGACACGCTCTCCTCCGGCGCGAACCTCCCGAAGGGCTGCCTTTACCGTAGGCGGGACCGCTTCTTCCAGGGTTCAGAGGAGACGCTACGGCTGGAAAGAGCCCCTCGCATCTGCCTTTCTACTTCTGGGGGAAAAAGGGCCATAGACGCGTTCCCGCGGGATCCTTATAACCTTCGGGTCGGTGTCTGCCAGCATCGGCGGCCGGCACGCTGCTTTGCACCGTCCAAGCGGGTGGCAAGTGACTTGGGGTTCCCGCTTGCGGAACTGCTCCTTGACGCCCGCCCTCTCGTACCTGAACTGCGTACCTGAGAGGGGCAGCTCATGCGACGTGGGGCGGTGATGGTGGAGGAGAACTCGGAAGGAAGCTGCCCTACAAACCGACAGCTCTGTCTTCAGCGCTAAACGTCGCTGTTGAACCCGACTTAACTCGAAGGGTGGGATTGAGATCCATTTTAAGTTTCCTGTGAGCAAACAAATGGAGGAGAACAAACAGAAGGAAAAGAGTATAATTTAAGCTTTAGTGAATTATGCTAAACATGACCTTGAATACGATACTGATTTTTTAAAAAAATCCAATCCACTTAACCCAGTTACCTATTTGATACATTTGGATGGAAATGTTTAACATGCTGTCCATCCATCCACCCACTGTATATTTTATACATTCAAATACACACACACACACACACTATCTATCTATCTATCTATCTATCTATCTATCTATCTATCTATCTATCTATCATCTATCTATCTATCTGAGAGCACCTGGGAGAAATCACATGGTCTATCACAATTAAGCACTTTGTTTCTCATTGTGAGATCAGCAAGTGTACACAAACATTTCTCTACAAATTGGGTTTAAAGGGGGCTTGATCACTTTCCGTACATTTCTGTACAAATCTCTATAATGGTAATGTTACTGAACAAACACCTACCACTGGATATCTTATTGATTTTTATGCCCTTTATTGGACTACAGTGCATTTGGGTTTTTTACTGAATGCAAAAAATATATGAACTGTTAAGGAATAATAAAACATATTGTCTATATTTTCAAACTATTTAACAATGGGAAGACAAAGGAAGTTGAAGAGAGTGAAAGAAAAAAGTCGCATTTGTTTTAGATGAATTTTCAAAGCTAAAATCATAATACAGAATATTATTATGTAGAGCAATTCCATGTTTACTTAAAAATAAAGCATACCACGTTCATGAAGACTTACTCCCAAGAAAATGTGCATAGGAATGAGCACTCTTAAACTGCCAGACTTTTTCCTAATTGAATGCTTTTTGTTAATATCCAGCTGGCATGGAAAGTATATAGAAGAGAAATGTATTATTTATTATATTAAATAAATGTTGTATATGTTAATATCATTTATTATGCAATCCTATTGAGTAAGTATGGAATTAAGGCCTAAATTTGCAATAAGTAATCAGTTTCTTAATCCATGACTTCTACTGTTGTTGCTTTTTGCTCAAGCATTCAATCACTGTAAAGCAAGGCTGACTGCAAGAATCAACTGAGAAGATATTTGATTTACATATTTTGATAAATACATGACCATGAGATATCTTCTGTAGATTTCATTGATAAATAACTATTTTTCAGATCATAGGCAGTATACACTACCCTTTTTTCCACTTATCAGTATAAGAGAGTGAAGATTCCTAAAATATAAAATCCATCAGAACATGATATATGTTGATTTAGTGAACTAGCTAGCTGATCTAATAGGCACGTTTACAGTATATATGTGCTTTGAAAGGGAAATCAGGTTTTTTATAACCCTAACAAACTGGGAATTCCCTGTCATGCACTTTGAGAACTCAGTGAAAATCTTACTTTGTTTCTGATAATCATAATTTAGTAGAAAATTAAATACTGGATTTTACTGGTACTGTATTTAAATAAAATTCCATTGTCTGAATAGGCAAGATCAGATCCAAAAATTCAGGAATCTGGATCCTATCTATGACAGCAAGAGATATAGTATTAGACCTTATCAGCAAAACTTAAGCTAGTCCTTTAAAAATCACAACTAGATTGGCCCAACAATTTCCAGTCACTACACTATTGGCCTTTGGACCTACATTTTTGGCATCCAGAAAAATTTTAACTTGATAAAAAGCAAAAATTGAGTCTGATGAAGACAAGAGAGGCTCTAGACCTTTTCTAAAAACCTTAAAAGTCAGGCTTCTGTAGGACTGAACCCCTGAATAGCAGAAACTTCTCAAGTGCTAATTATAAAAATACATAGGAAATGTAATTTGGTAGCAGAAATGGAAGTTTAATGATGCATAAACAGGATATCTGGTCAGGACCAGCAAGATTCATTACAGAGTTCTGCTTTGGCAAGGATTTTAAGAATACATGAACTTCTACAGGCAATAATTACTGATTTGACTTTTATTATTGAAATATACTCATGGATTATAGTAAAATAGTAAGCACCTAGTGTTAACTCCTATGTTTATTTTCATACATGTGAATATGGGTCATTTCTGTTCTTAAAATAACATATTTTGAATTAGCAGGGAGTCAGGATTGGACTCTGCTTCTTAATAAATGCAAATTAAAATGTGTGCTTTCTTATAATATGTATCTGGGCTCTCAAACTTTGGAGGGTCTACAGAGTTGATGAATGTTACCAACCTTGCCTTCCTTAACTACATAGGGTAAACATTTCTAACATATCCAGGATGGTATAAGAATTAAAAGTTAAAACAAGTTGGCTTAAAGTTAGGAAATTAGATGGAAGAGTAATAGAGTTATCTTTGTCTTGTTTCTCTTCAAATTTCTCCTTGTGTGCTATGCAATATCATGACAGTATCTATCAGTATCTATGTTCACTCCATAGGAACATATAACATCAGTCCTCTGTAGTGTAGTTGACTTAACCTAATTTTTTTTACAATTTGTGCTGTTATAATGAAGCAATTCCTATCAGCAAGAACTGTCTGATCCCACCTGACAAGAAGCATCACATTCGCTGGATGCCTCACCTAGTCACCTCAATAGCCACACATGCATTGCATATGTGGAGGGAACTAGGTTGCTTCACAGAACAACTTCAAAAATGTGTTTTGTTTGAAGCAACAAACACTGAAACCCGTCTGTTGAATTCAAATAATTCTCAGTTGGAAGTTTTGATGGAACATGTTGCTCTGGGACACTGGAAAAACATGTATAAAAAAGTAGTTGTTTCGCTAACCACTGTTGTGTTTGTCTGTGTGCACCAACAAAGGAAGAAGCAGATAAAACTATCTTGTGTCCTCTCTCAATTTAGGAGCCAACACTGCATAAAAGATTTAAATCTCTTAAATCCAAAATAGCAGTTCTAGACTGTCTACCAAGATTCAAAATGGATTCTTACCATAGCTTCCTTTTGCAGATGTATTTACTTGATTTATAATTCAAACTCAACTGGGATTAGACATGTTTCACCAATTGTTCTACTCTCCCTATTTGCAACTACACTTTTCCAGGTTTCTCCTTTATTTTGGGCTGTAACTATATTTAGCCCAGCCAATAACACTTCCTGGTTGTATCTGAGGAGAGTTGTGGCTCAAACCATCTGGAAAGCAATGTATTGGGGAACAGGGATATCTTCCTATTATATTTGGATTTTTTCAAATCTCACCTTAAGATTCAAGATATCACTTGAAGATCTTGTTCAGAATGTTTCCTTGCATCCTTTCTTGCTTTATCAGTTCCACTGAGTGTTGCAGGTTTGAAAAGATTCACATATGGCTTGAATGTTATCTTGAGAAATTGGTATAGTTCTACCCATCAGCTACTGTCCTAGAACTTGTGGTTGGACTGGAGTCTAAGCAAACAAAGAAACCCCCACACACACACACATCAATCAAACCATTTCTCTCTCTCTTATTTTTATATTATATCAGCAGAAACAACTGATTCAGTATGATACAATCAGGGTTGCAATGCAAGTCTTCCTGAAATTAATCATAACACTCCCAATAATTTAATAGCTTTGTTTATTTAGTAAGTCCTTTGATTAAGTACATGACAATAATGCATCTAATTGATGCATAGAAGAAGATGATGACCACTGTTTTTTCTTTGCCTAAATGAAACACTTTTTTTTTCAAAGCTACTGATCATAAAGCTTGGCAAGTAAACTGGAAGTGTTGAAAGTCAGCTTCTAAGGAGTAATTAATTTTATTTGCTGTTCATAGATTGCTAATCCTTAGTGGCATTTGTTACTAATAGCCTGAAATTAGTTTGCATAAACAAACAAAATTACTTATTCAGTAGTGTACATTTGGTTTTCTGTATTAAGGATAAAGCAATACCTGAATGTGACATTTAACTTCTAATAAAAGTATAACAGAAAGCAAGCCTTGAAAGCCTTTTAAGGTCATTAAATATACAGTGGTATCAATTAGCATGGAATAGGTGGTCCTTGTTGAATTTGATGGAAAAGAAAGTTATTAATATACTGTACATAAATTAGGCCACTTATTTCTAAAGGGCCCATAATTATATGTAATAATCATTGATAATGCATTACTATTGCTTGTTTGTCACATGTGCTGTAAAACACTGTTTTATACACACACACACACACACATATTACTATGCAAAAATCTTAGGCCAACTCCCACTTTGTTTTAGCAAAGTTTTAATGACTATCCATAATTAATTTTCATTTCTGTATTAAGAGTCAAAGAGAAAATACAGGAAACATGTACACAAAATTTAAACAAACACAATTTTCAGAACAAAATGGCTTCTTTGGGCAAAATTCAGTATTAAATAATCAGTACTAAATACTTGCCGCATTACCTTTTGGAAGCTGTTTTTTTTCTAATTTTTCCTGTTTTTGAATACTGCATACAAATTTCCTGTTTTTCTGGTTGTATTCTAATAAAGAGATTGAGACATAATTAAATATGGTCATTATACCATTTTTAAAACAACAAATATAATGGTGATCTTAGACTTTTGTGTGTGTGTGTATATTGTATGTGTATATGTGTGTGTGTACATATACATACACATATACACACAGAATATATTTACATGCATGATTTTCAACCTGACCATTTCCCATTTGACAATGTCCAATTTGCCTTGGCTCATTCTTCTGACATTCCAAGTTGTCACTCAATGTATCTTTGTGCAGCGCAGACACTTGCTTTTGCCAATGGTAGCATCAACAACTGAGGTTCCTGATGGGTTTGCCCCAGGCATGTCATAAAAACCAGGCTACTTGCTGAGGGTCCTTGCACTTCCCAATTGCACGTTGGGTACCTTCTGATCTGGGGGTCTCACCATTAGGTACTATATCAAAATTGTTTGAGAACTGTTTCATAGGATTTTCTTGGCTTGAAAATTAATTATTTGACATTAGTGAATTACATTGGACAGATGATGGTTATTTCCAGTCTGAGGACTTCACCATTTATTACTCAGGACATGAAACTATGAAAAGGAAAGGAATGGCCTTCATCATAAGTAAGAAACTGGCCCAAGCTGTGGTGAGCTTTCAGTAAGTGATAGTATGATGACGATTCAAATTCATGATAAGCCTTTTAATATCACCATGGTTCAAGTTACGCTCCAACAACTGATGCAGCAGAACCAGAAATAGAAGGTTTTTATGCCAGTATCCAAAAGCCTTGGAACAAATACCAAGGAAAGATATTGATTACGATATTGATTACATAATGGGGGACTTCAACACTAAAGTTGGCACTCAAGCTGTGGCAAGCATCATTGGTGATTTTGGACTAGGGGACAGAAATTATGCAAGAGATCATTTGATACAATTCTGCCATGAAAATTATTTTTGAATTATGAACACCTGCTTTAAACAGCACAAATGCCGCTTGCACACATGGACTTCACTAAATGGGCTGCACAGAAATCAAACAGATTATGTCCTTTGCAGTCATCATTGGACTAGTTTGATTTGTGCAGTGAAGACATATCCAGCTGCCAATTGTGGCTCAGATCATGAATTTTTGGTGGCCAAAATCAAAGTGAAACTATGTAATATCAAGAATATAGCAGTAGCTAAGAAGTTTAACACCACCAACTTTTCATCCGTGTATGCAATTGAGATAAATAATAAGTTTGAACTGTTGGAAACAGCTGAAAAGTTGTCTGACAATCTATGACAGTTGAACATTATTGAAGCCGCTGTTAAACACATACCATACAAGGAGTCACAGAAAAGATCCAGGTGGCTTTCAGATGAAACAATCAGTGTAACTGATCAGAGAAAAACACCCAAAGTAGAAAGTGAAATGGAGAAAGCAAGGAAACTAAATACAGTTTTTCAGAGGAAAGCCAGAAAAGACAATGAAACTTATTGGCATTGAAAATCCATATGGCTAGAAGAAGATTGCAAGAAGGGTTATGCCAGATTGCTCAAGTTAGATGAATTCGAATAGCTTTTAGCTATTGCAAAGCAATCATAAAAAACAAAGAAAGGAAAGAACTGTCTGATCAACAAAACATCAAGAACAGATGGCAAGAATACATTGAAGAGCTTTACATCAAACTCAGTGGGACTGAATCTCCTCAGGATAATATGGAAAATGAGACAGAAATTGAAAATTCTTGAGGAAGAAGTGGCATGGGCAGTAAGCCACCTGCCAGACAACAAAGCACCAGGTATTGATACCATCCCTGCAGAGCTGTTGAAGCAGGTACGTAACAACCTTATTCTGGAAAATCTGGGAAACCAACATATGGCCAGAGACTTGGAAGCACTCAATCTTTAAAGAAATAAATCTAATAAATAAAATACATATATTCCCATTTCAATAAAGGGTGACTCAAAGGACTGTTCCATCCACTATACAATTGCCCTTATACCTCATGCCAGTAAATTTCTCCTTAAAATTATATAAAGATGCCTGGCATCTATAATAGAAAGAGAACTACCTGAAGTCCAAGCAGGCTTCTGCAGAGGCCAGGGTACTGATGACCATATTGCAAATTTATGCTGGATTATGGAGAAATCTCAAGAATACCAAAAGAATACTGGTATTCACATCTACCTGTGCTTTATTGCCTCCAAAAAGGCCTTTGACTGTGTTGATCATGACAAGTTGTGGAAAGCGCTAAAAGACCTGGAGGTACCAACACATCTAGTCAGGTTGCTGCAGTCACAAACCAACAAGCAGCTGTAAGAACACCATATGGGGATACTGATTGGTTCAAGATTGAGAAAGGAGTCTGAAAAGGATGTATTCTCTCCCCTTTTCTGTTCAATTTATATGCTGAAGTAATCATGAAGGAATGGATCTGGAAGAATCAAAAGTTGGGATAAAGATCAGAGGAAGAACCATCAACAATGTTCAATACGCTGATGACACAACCTTCTTCTCAGAAACCCAGGATGGCCTAAGGCAATTGATCCAAAGAATCAAAGAGAGTGAGGACTTCAGCCTCCTTTTGAACATCAAAAAGATGAAGATTCTGATGACTGCACAAAATTAAGCCATCAATACAACAGTTGATAATGTGGAAATTGAATGTGTAGAGGAATTCACTTTCCTGTGGTCACATTGATTACTAGCAGTGGTGAATGCAGTCCAGAAATAAAGTGATGAATTTCATTAGGCCATATGGCAACATCAAGTATGAATTGAGCATCAAACAAAAACATCAGCTTAACAACCAAATGCAGATTAGTCCGAGTGATCATTTTTCCTATAGCTATCTATGGTGAAAGTTGGTCAATGAAAAAGTTAGACAAGAGGAAAATTGACTTATTTGAGCTGTGGTGTTGGCAGAAACAGCTGTGCATTCCATGGAGAGCAAAGTTGACGAAAGAGCAAGTGCTAGAACATATTAAACTAGACGCATTCCTAGTTGGAAAAATAATAAAACTGAGACTCACTTATTTTGGCCATGTCATGAAATTAAACTCATTAGAAAAAGATATTATGTTTGGAATGCTTAGCGGCAAGAGAAAACC
>JANHZU010001459.1:9004-23940 GCA_032468055.1 Acrochordus granulatus | reverse complement strand
ATTCTTAGTCTTACCTTTCCCAGTTGGGTCCTCTCCTGGTTTGATTAGATTTCCCACCATCCCCATTTACCAAAATCCTGTTCCATCCTAACTGGATATGATGAGAACTGTAATCTGATACATGTGGCAGAAACAATGTGCTTTTATTTTCAGTTTGTTGAATATTAAAAGTTTGATAGCTATTACATTTTGGTACTTTATTTTCTTTACCAAATAAGCTGTCATAATATTTAAAATTATGTTGGCAATTTTTTTAACAGTTTTGTCGTTGAGATTTCTGTAGTCAAGATAAAGAAAAACAAGAAAGCGGGCATTATCCAGGATAAAACTATCAGAATAAAGCTGTATATACATTATGTAGCTAAAGTAATAAAACTTACTGAAATTACTAGGATTAAATATAAGAATGATTGGATGAACAGTGTGCTCAATACATAACAAAGATTGCACTAAAGAGAACTGATAACAGAGCAGGAATGTGAGTTAGTTTTATAATTGAACTTAACAAATTGGATAGTCTATTATTATGTAATACTGGAAAGAACCAGTTTGAAGTCTATGTACACATTTCTTATTTAGGTAATCATTGTTATTCATACCACCTTTCCCATTGACTCAAAATCATCTTCCACTATTAATTACTTGTGAGAGCAGATCTCTAATCTGAAATAAGAATTGTCTATATACTTGTTAACTTTACAAATGAAAACATGCTTGTCTTCCGTATCATAATTCTTATAATTCTAGATGTCTTAAAATGCATAGGATTCTGGAAAAAAGACCTTGGTAAAAGTAGGAAAAAATAATTAGTACCATTTATTTTACTGATCAGTGATATCTTTCTATCTTATTCACGTATTTGGCATTTGTACTATTAATACTGCATATAAAATAAATATTTAAACACAATGGAATTGTTCAGTTTCTGCATAACTAAGCATTTGTTTGCATCAAAGCCTCAAATAGATTTTATAAAAACATATTTAATTTTCTAGTGCAATTAGGAATGAAATCCAGACTTTCTTAGGAAAGACTGTAAGGGAAATACTTCTGGTTTTCATCTTGAATGCTTAATTGCAGATAAATTATGGCCTTTCTACATAACATCATGTGCTTTTTTATGCATCAAATTTTCTGTTGATCCAATAACTGCTTCATTTTCATATGTAAGTACTTGAAATATATGACATTGAGATTTTAAACTTCATGCACATGATAATAACAATCCGTTCTTGAAATCTAAGGAGAAAAATCCTAGAGAAAAAACTATTATAAATACTTCCTTTTAGGGATAATTTTTCCTGTCTTAGTGTTGCTAAATAGAGTAAATGTGAGATCACTGCATTTCAATTAAATACCAGTTTTTAATAATATATGAAAATGGAGTCTATTTTATAAGAATATACAAATATTCTTTAGAATTGTTCCAGCTACTCAAATAGTGGACAGTATTATCCATGCCATCCTAATAATGATGTCTGGAATTTTGGACTGCAATGCGTAATTAGAGAGAGGCAATACAAGGAATCAAGCTATGACATGTGCTACTTAACAAAAATTTCCCCAAGATCACTCGACGGTGTGATCATAAGGAGAAGGTGTGATCATAAGGAGAAATAAGAAGATCCCCCCCTAAAAAATGTAGGGGGGATTCTAAACTAAAAGGAAATTAATTGTCATCAGAAAAATTTACAGTAAATAATCATGGGGTCTCCAGTTCTGCTGGGTTAAGTGCACTCAGCTGTTGGGTCTCTAAAACTGACATCATCTAAGGATATCCCTTAGATGCAGATTTCTTTTCCAGTAGCAAGTATGTGTTGGCTTAAGATTCATGACTAATCATATGAAGATGCAGAGAGCAATTTTTTAAAAAGTGACCTATAGTATGCTTTTTATATACTTGTATTAGGGCATTTAGGAAACATGTGATGTAAAGCAAACCGTGAAAAAAGTGTTGTTTTCTCTTTTTAGATTTTTTCTTACAAAATGGCTGGATCGCAGATTATTCCTCAAGCTTTATACTTGAGCAACATGCTGAAAGCTGTGAAGATAAGAGAACTAATGACTGAAGACCTTGTCAAATATAACAATGGAATTATCCATCATTTTAAAACTATGCATAGATACACCGTAGAGATATTCAGAATGTGTCAGTTTTGCCTGCCTTTTCAGAAGCTTCTTCAAAAATCCCTGATTGACCAAGCAACCAAAAACTCACTGGAACAACAAAATAAGTTAAACTGGTGTCGAGAAGTTAAAAAACTTATGCCACTGAAGACTAATGGTAAGTCAAGTTCATTTTATAATTGTAATTTGTAATTGTTCTGGCAGGATAAATGTAACTTCTATAAACTCAGTGCCTCCCAGATGTTGGCTCAGTATTCTTGTCCAATGCATCTGAAAGGTACCAGATGGAGTCAGTATAGCTGACTGAAACCATTTATTGTACTTATTCCAACAGTGGCCCTGTTTAAAGAAATGTACACTTAAGAAAAATATAAATGGTTTTCTCTTCTTTTTAAAAATGAAATATATGCCTAATATAAAATGGACTCCTAAGAATAAGTTATATTTCTTAAAATCTAATGTTATGCTCAAGATTATAGATTTCTTAGAGCCACATACAATCTGAGTATCCTCATAGTCAGAGCTGTTCAGATTTAACAGGGAAGTAGATTAATTGATAATTAGTGATAATAGTCTTAGTGTTAGCATTTTTTAAATTCCAACCTTGGAATTTATTTATCACATATTTGTCCTGCCCATTTCACAAAGAACTCAAAAGCTACACCTTAGAATTGATTAATTCAAATCAGCTTCAGAGACCATGGCCCATTTAAGTCAGCACCATGTGAAGGCTGCTATAAATTGTTCCATGAGGAATCACTGATTATCATGTGATTGGGACACTACAGTTGGCTTGTGGAATAGTAAATCATTTGACTTTGTGTTAAAACAGATGTGAATGTTGAAGATTATATTCCTGAATTTGCTAATGGATTTTGTTTAAAAATCATATCCCTGTTGTCTCAAGTTTTGAAAACAAGGTTGAAATCATGACATAAAGAAACAAACTAGTTCAAAAATTTTATGCAGAGACATCTGATGAATATGACCCTCACGCCACTGCCTTGCATAGTGGTGTCCTTCATATTAAATGTGGGATATTAGTTATTATTTGATTTGGATATTAAAGATTGAGGAGACAGAAAAGTATTTATTAGTAGGCAAAAATATTAGATAATGCCTGCTATGTAGTAAGCTTGAAGTGAGTTCATCATGCAAATTTCAGGTAAGTGCTTTGTCAGAAAGCATCGCTGGAGTTCTTGCATCATTCTCAGTTTCAGTGTTTATAATATAATCTCTCTAAACTTTGGCTGTATGTCCAATGAAGTGGCTGAAACATTCCATAGGAAGTGGTTTGAGCTAGACTTGAAAGTGATATACACAAGTTAATGCATGGAAAGAGGATTTGTATTTTGTATGGCTTCATGTTTGCATTTTCTAAAATGTCTGTCATCACATTTTTGGGGGCAAAATCACAGGTTTTGTCCCAAATGCTCTAACATTCCAATCGTAACATTATCTTGCTGTTGTTGTTAACCTGATCCAGCTCTTCTGTGTAGCCTTATGAATTATCAGGTCCTCTCATGGGACTGTAAAGTTTCATAAATGCATTGGTCACTTGTTATCAATAATATGTGTGGTGATGACTTCAGAAAAAGAAATCAAGAAAGATTTGTTTTTAGGTCAAGCATTAGAATGGGTGGATTCATCTTAAATATATTTAGAGGCAAATTTCTCTTCATTGGCTGCCATACTCAAAGAAATCTTTCTGTTGCTTATCTAGATTCCTCTTGATTTTTTGCACTGAAAGTTTTATTTGTTGAGTGTTGCATTGCACTCTCTGCAGAGTGTAGGGGGCATGTAAGAGCAGCTAAGATGGAGGCCATAGCATTGTAAAAATCCAAATACTGCCCTGTTGTGTGCATATGCAACATTATAGCACATAAAAAAGGGCAGATCTTGGAGGGTAACACTGCATCTGCAGCCTGGCCTTTTTTGACCAACTTCCCTCCTCCATGGATTATTTAGCCTTGCAGTCACACTTATCTTAGCTTCCATGCTTTCAGTTCATATTTAGGTTGAATCTCCATGAATTAATTGAAACCTTTTCAATTAAGGCCTTGAGGATGTGTATTGGACAGGCCTGGCCTTCTTGGTTGGAGAAGTGGAATTTGTAGTCCACGTTTGGAGAGCATCAACAAAGCAATGGCTCCCACGGGCATTTTCAAATCGTTTTCCTCACTATTGACTGCTTCTATGCTACACATCAGAAGCAAAGAATATTACAGTGATTGGGCATTATTCACTTTTAATTGGAATGGGGAAAACTGAGAATGGAGAGGATAGAGGATCAGAAGATATGTGAGGACTCCAGACATATGAAGGATTCTATGTAGGCATGAATATTTATTTTCTTCCCTGTGGAGATAATGACAGGATTTGTAAAAGCGGTTTTTGCATCATCAGTATAACCATACTTAGTCATTCCTATAATTTTAGAGAAACTATTAATTTTGAGAACAAGCAAATAAAGGCACTTACATTTGTAGTAGTTTTAATAAAAGAAGTGCACATATTAAATGCAGTTGTAAAATGGAGGTACTTTGCATAGATTTTTAATCTCAAATACAATGATTGAAGGAAAGCATGTCATTTTAAAAGATTCCAACATCTACTAACTAGCAATTTCGCTTCTCTAATGAATAGGCATTCCAGCATAACTTAACCACTCCCACTTGGAAAGTCCACTGTGTACTTCACAGTTCAAATGTCTGTGCATCAGAACAAGAAGTACAATAGCTGTTACTCAATTGCTAGTCAAATATCTTAACACTGGGGAATTCCAAATGTTGCTTAGGGAATTTTGGACTAGTAGTTCTCAATAAAGAACTGAAAACAAGCACATACAGGGAAAAAAATTCTTATCTATGCTCTAGATTTTGCACAGGGAATTTTTTTAAAGGATGTAATAATAATTGTCCTACCTTTGTGCCATATTTTTCTGCTTGCTGAGCCAGAAGACTATAAATCAGCATTGCAAAGAATGTCATACATTTGTTGCTCTTTTTTCTATTCTTCCATTTAAATTTTTTTAGTTACTGTAAACCCACTGCATCATTAAAATGTCTTCCCTGAATTGTCCTAAGTTGAACCAGAAGGGAAAAAATAGATTCTTGAAAAAGCCAGATATTTATTTATGGATGAACATGCTACTTTAAAAAAATGGCTATAAACCTTATTCTTATTATCTAATCTATTATATGAAGAAAATATAAAATACCCTTATGGTCTTTTACACCATAGCTATATACAGTAACAAAGTAAACAGACATTAAAAAGTGTCCAAAAATTAATTTTCAAAGCTGGATTAATGTATATTAAACAAGACGCTGTAATATTTTAAATTAATACTTGGAAAGGTAATGTTTGCATCCTAATCTACATTCATTGTTGCATGATAATGCAGATCGCCAGCCTTAATAATTGCATTATAATTGCCTGCCTGTCCCACCATATGTGCTTATCACCAGGAAGGAAAAAGGAAAAGCAAGGGATCTGTTAGTTTCCTGCTTATAACAGCATCCTATTAGGGTCACTTGTTCAATATTGTCTTAAAGGTAAAAGGTAAAGCTTCTCCTGCCAGTTGTGGCTGACTCTCGGGAATGGAGCTCATCTCCATTTCCTAGCCAAAGAGCCAGTGTTTGACTGAAGACACTTCCATGATCGTGCGGCTAGCATGACTATACGCTGACGCTCACAGGTGCTTTTACCTTCCCACCACATTTATCTACTGTACTTGAATTTTTCCTCCTAGGTTGGCAAGAGCTGGAGCAAGTAATGGAACCTCATCCCATTATGCAGCTCCTGGGTTGTCATTGTTATTTTTATATTAATGACAACATGTAATTATATACTACTATTGTCATTACATATACTAATATCTGCCTTACTATGTAGGATGTTAGATTAGAAAAAGCCAGTGAAACACCAGTACTAAACTAGAGTAAAAAATGAAACTTTGAAACTTTATCTAATCTTTAAAAATTCCCTGAAGAAGCTAATAATTCCTGCTGGGAACATCCATATTTACTATTCAGTTGGCATTGTATATATATTTTGAAATATCTAGGCTTGAAATACTTTGCATAATGCTTGCCATTATAGTCTAAATAGCTTTTATTTATTTCCTGTAATGTATATTTGGATATCTTAACTGTTCATTTTCCTGCAGGAGATGGAAACTGTCTCATGCATGCTGCTTCCCAGTATATGTGGGGTGTTCAAGATGTTGACCTGCTTCTGAGAAAAGCATTATTTAGTGCACTTAAAGAAGCAGATACACGCAATTTCAAATTGCGCTGGCAGCGAGAAACACTTAAATCACAGGAATTTGTGACAACGGGACTCTGTTATGATACCAGGGTAAGTCAGTCCAGTTTTTATGTAAGGGAAGAAAGTTTCACATCTTAATATGTTTGGGTTGTGATTCCTTGTGATAATTACACAAGATAGGAGGTAATTATGTTAGTTTAAGAAAGTAAAATTACGGAGCCATCTACCAATTCACACATTTTAGTCCTATAACTTTACTGGATTGCTCAATGTATTAACAAAGAGTTTCCCTATTGTGGAGTTTCCAGAATAAGTAATCTCCCCCAGTTTTACAAAGGCGGAGAGTAAGAATAAATAAATATTCTTTATTACAAAGAATAAGTAATCTCCCCACACACATTTTACAAAGTTGACATTTGTCTGTTTTTCCTTTATGGAGAGACATTCCATTACAGCACTAGTAAGAATGAAAAACAAAATCAAATTATGTTACTTTTTTAAAAATTCCTGCCTTTTGGGAATATGCAGGATGGCATACATATTCCATCATGGAATCTGTGCCAGTTGAGTCTTTTCATCCTATCTCAGTTTTATTGTGCAGTTTGCTGGTGGTTATCCATACAAATAACACTAAGAATAACTTGCCACCTTCTCTCATGTACCACTAGTTTTCCCAGTTAAAAGCAGTAGCTCAGCTGAGCTGACCTGTCCTCCCCTAGCAGGCAGAATGATGTTCAGTCCTGAATTGGCAGCTTTGTAAATCTATTGTCTGGTCACTTGTTTCACTAAAAGTTAATGTAGAAGTGCCAGCATTGCTGTTTGGGTTTTGATAAGCTCCAAAAGGAGTAGCCTTAGATTTTAAAAAAATCCTATTTTGCTTAGCAGGTCCCCTGCTTGCATTTTTCATGATTGCTGCATTATCTTGATCCAGCCAACAGAAGGATATCATGTCTATCTAGATCTCTTGCCCAAACTGTTGTGAGCTGGTACCTTAGGATGAGGACATCCATCATGCATCCTTTCACCATCATATCATGCTGATTCATAGAATAGCTGTTAAGGATAGACATTCACCCTATTGAGATTTATTTTGGTATAGGCATTCACAGAATATAAAATAAGGTAGCAGTGTGTAGGGAGGGTATTAAAACAACAATAAAACAGTGAAGTTTAGAACTGATTTTCAGGAAAATGATTGGGTGAAAGAGTAAAATGATTACCTGAATGAATTCATCCACAATAATGCATTTATCAATATTTCAGTCTTACAGTAGCTGATATACTATAAAATATATTTATTTGTAGAAGAAAAATATATTTAAGTGTATTTCTGGGTGTGCAAGGGCACCAGCATTGCATGATGATACCTGATGCATTTTATTTTTCTAACATTAGAACTGGGAAGACGAATGGGACAACCTTATTAAAATGGCATCTGCAGAAACATCAATCGCACATAGGGGTCTTCAGTATACCTCTCTGGAAGAAATCCATATATTTGTCCTTTCTAACATCTTAAGGCGCCCCATTATAGTTGTTGCAGGTAAGAATTGATGAATAATATAGCAACACTTCTAAAGCCCAATTTTTTTGTTTATTTGCAATATTCTTCCTCCATGTAGTAATTGCCTAAGAAGGACATTAGTATTTCATCATTTGAGCCCAATGATACTTTTTCCTTCCTCCTAGTATTCATTCATTGAGGGCCATCTGCAGTTGTGATTTGGTACAATGTGCAATCAAGATCTAGAGCAGGGTTGCAGTTCTCAGGCCAGAGGTGACTCCCAGGTTCCCTTTTTCCAACTTTTTGAGCCTATTTTGACTTCTATGGTTTAAAACCCCCAATAGTTTGATGCAGAAAACATTAGAATTATCATGTATGTTTCCTAAACCAGGCATAAAAAATCCACCAGCTCCTTACTTACCCACCTACCCAGCCTCCCCCGCATTTAAGATATTACTCTACTCATTTTCCAGCCTTCATCCTCCCCAAATCAACTAATGTTAAGATGTTGTGACATGGAGTTGTTTATGTCCTCATGAATGTTTAGAAATTAAAATAGAAGAGCCTAATACTAACTCAACTTTACCTTTTCTTGATTCTAAACAGATAAAATGCTCAGAAGCTTGCAGTCAGGTTCCAGCTTTTCCCCTTTGAATGTCGGTGGAGTATATCTGCCTCTCCATTGGTCGGCAGACGACTGTTACCGATATCCTATCATTCTTGCTTACGACAGTATGCACTTCACCCCTCTAGTTGTTCTGATGGACAGTGGCCCAGGTATGCATCTGAACATTACCAATCTATTTCATACTTCCATTTTCATATTCTCTCTGCCCTCCAAGCTGTTAGTCACAAACCTATTTTAAATTGTTATAGTCACTTTAGATAAATTATTGCCTTGTTCAGACTTCCCTATATTTATACCAAATTAACGCTACTATTAAAAGTTTGTTTAAGTCATTGTTTGTTTTGATTGAGTTTGCCAATTTGATCTGTTAGTGACTTCTACTGCATTGTACTCTTCTCTGTCCTATTTGATTCAGTCCTTTTTTTCTTATTTCTTTCTACAGAAATCAGGGCAGTTCCATTAGTCAGCTGTGAAAGAGGCAGATTTGAAGATTTACAAGTGCATTTTTTAACTGACTCTGAAGAAAGGGAGAAAGAGAAATTGTTAAGAGACTATCTAATGGTGATTGAAATTCCTGTACAAGGATGGGATCCAGGGACAACACATCTCATTAATGCTGCAAAGTTAGTATAAGTCTTCTCACTACCCAGAATTATTATTTGATAATAAATCTTTTTTAATGTATTGTAAGCACCTTCTTTAAACAAGCAAAACATACATGTTAGTTGAGGAAGATACAAAGAATAGTGAATATAGATCCTGATCTTGATCTTCAATCAGAAACTGGTAAATTATTTTTTAACAATATTGTCCACAGCATTTCTATCACCCCTCTTTCTCCAAGGATGACAGTCCAAGATGAAACTATTTTACTTTGTGAAATTCATCTATTTGAGGGGCAATCGGACACTCATATCTAGTCCCTTCTTCTCCCTTAGTGTATGCAGGGGGGAATAGAGGAAAAGCATAGCTAACCTTTCATTCTTATTATTGATGAAGGCTATATGCCTAGCTGACATCCTTATCTGTAACAATTCCTCGCCACCATGAAAAAAAGTTGTTCACATCAAAGTATACCTGGAGAACAACCTTTTGTAAAATGAGATATGGACCAACTAATCATATATCAGTATGAAAAGAGGGCCATGTATGAAGTCAGGGAAGTACCACTGCTATAAATATTATCATTGGGGGACATAACTGCATACATGGTATTTGAATGGCAACTCATACAGCTCTACTGTTCTCTTCTCATGTCCTGTGAGAACCTTGTAAGCTTCTCTAGTCAATCACTGTCATGTTTAAGCAGTAATGTGAATCAAGGTTTAATGCCATTCACTTCCATACTGCTGCTCAGACTCCCATGATTAGATCTTTGAATCTGCCTCTTTTTGAGATCTTGAATCTGTTAGTTTTCTGGAATGGCATGAAATGACCTCTCAGGTTGGGAACAAAGATAAGGCAAGATTAAAAAGACATGAAAAATGAGTGGTCTACAAACAGATCAGAGCATTAATTTGTATTTATTCTTTGGAGGGAAGCTAAGAGTTCCATGAAAAGCATATGCATGTGCCCGCCAAATAATATTATATTTGACGACTCTCAAAATGTCCACCAGGACAGCTTTTTCTCAGAGAAAGACAGGTCATAACAATTTAAAAGTGACCTGCATGCTGAATAGCATCATCTTGTCCAGAGTTTATTCCACTGTGTGATGTAACATTACTGTTTCTTACAGCTTCATATTTGCTTCAGTGGAGTAGATCACTCCTGCTCCTAAAACTGTATTAAATGAAGTTCCTAAATAGTATATTGTCAGCCTTGTAAACCAGGCAGGAAACATGGCCTATTGTGGGCTCAGCTGCCTTTTATCTGACAGTTCCCTTGGCTGTGTCTCTTTGTCTGTTTCCCAAGGTCATTCCTACATACCATTGCAATTGTACTGTACTGCATTGTAGAAAACTAGGTTGAATGTTTGTGGAATAAACTATAACAAAACTTTTTTGCACAAGAGACCATAGCTGGTATTCCAAGTATGTCTAAACTAGTCTTCCAGATACTTGATTTTGTTGTAATATTTAGAATGATTTCCAGACAAAACTGTTACGATAAGAAGTCAAATTGTTTAATAGTTTAATAGAGAAGACATGTAATTTGAGTGAGGAACTGGACTTTACAACTTAGTCCATGTTGTAATTAGGAAGGAATGTTCTTCACATGCTAAAAGAGGCATTAAATGTCATTATCAATACTTTTCACAAATATACATGAAACTCTTCCCCATAATATCTTCTTTTTTAACTCTGCTTCCTTCCATAACATATTATTAGTATAAGCTATGCAGTTACAACGCTACACTTATGACTATGTGAATTAACAGCTCTTCCAACTTCAAAGTTTCCTTCTAGCTTGTGTAAGATCATTGCTTTTTCTCCGGTAGAAGATATTCCAGTGATATCAATTCCTTGTTTCTTTGCTTTTCAAGGTTGTATGAAGGTAACTTGCCCAAAGAGATTAATCTGGTGGAAGATTACTTTCAGCTGGTACAACATGAATATAAGAGATGGAAAGAAAACAGTGAATTTATTGGGAAGGAAATGGGTGCAAGGAACAAGTTGGAACTGCAGTTATCCCAGCTGTCACTTATGGAGGCAAAATGTGAAACTCCCAACTGCCCTTTCTACATGTCTGTGAATACCCAGCCATTCTGCCATGAATGCTCTGAAGAGAGACAGCGGGCAAATATGGTAAAAAAACAGCATTTCAGGACGGGGTCAGAGAAGATCCGGGTAAATAGGTCCAGTTACCCAAAGGATGAGTGCCACCAGCCTCCTGCCTGGACTTCTGAAAATTCCAGCACAGAGCCTCGTTCTGCACCCCCCACAGCTCCAGGCCTTTTCCTATATAGTGAAACAACTGCCATGAAATGCAAGACCCCAGGCTGCCCATTTACACTGAATGTGCAATATAATGGGCTTTGTGAACGTTGCTATAACTCTACAGAGGCCAAACCTTGCAATAGCCCAAGTGACCCGAGGCATTCAAATTATGTGACTTGCACATCATGCCTTAAGAACACCAATAGAACCTTCAATGGAATATGCAGCACCTGCTTCAAACAGACTAGAGACCATTCCTCAAATGCCAACTCTGGTACTATGCCTTCAAGCCATCAAAAATCCTCCTCTGATCCTATTCCTATATCACAAAGTTTTTTGCAGCACTTCCGTCACACAGTACCCAACAGCAATACTTTGGAAGTGTTACCCTATGTTCAGTCCCAAAGAACAGAACTGAGGATGAGAAGCAATAAGTGCAAGAAGCCTGGCTGTAATTTTTTTGGGACTCTCCAGAACGAAGGTTTTTGTACCCTGTGTTATTTTGAATATCAGGAAAATAGAGGCAAGTAAGAGAACATCATTTGGTTCTGTCTTCCTCTTCCTTAGTGAGGTGGGAGGGACTAAATTTTGAATTTGCAAGAGAAGACCAGAAAAATGCAAATGGAGTATAACAGAACAGCCTTTTGACTAAGATTAGCTCTGAAGTCTTTGTATTGTAGGATTTGCTCAAATTGCATTAATTGTTTACCATAATGTTAAAAATTCCAGTGCTGTTTTCAGATTTTCTTGAGGTACACAGACAAATCCTAACTACATCTGGTTATAGTATTAGAGATCATTTTTGTGACTGGGGAACTTTAAATCTTCCCATTATTTTCTAAATTAATCTAGAACTGAAAATCATTGCAATTGTATGATAAAAGTTTAATAGGTAGAAATAGTAGAATATAGTATAGCAAAAGTAGAAAGTTGATGGCTGTTCTTCCTCCTGCATCTCCTTACCAGAAAAAGTATCAGCAGCTTTTTATGTAGTTACCAAAAAGCCCCAGAGAATTTTTAAAAACAGCCTTCCTAAACTATATGCCTCACTATTTCTTCTGAATACAGGATCACTCAGCCCTTTTTATTGTTCTGAATTTATGTTAGAGTGATTTTTTTTCTGATGTTCTGTTATTGTAGACAGTTCCTTGCTTCATCAAAGAAAGTCTCCTGCGAGTTCTCCTGTTTTGGAACATCCTGGAATCTCGGCTGCTGTCTATCAGAATACCATTTCCTGCCCCGGCCAAGAGTGTGGCACAACAGAAAGCACAATGCTTGAGGGATATTGCCAGAAATGTTTTATTGAAGCCCAGAGCAAGCGGCTCCGTGAAGCCAGAAGAACTGAAGACAAAATAGTGAGACAAGCAGAGGTCAGCAAGCAAATGCAACTCATTCTTCCCAATGTAATCTTGTACCTATCTTCCCAGAAAGTCTTTACGATTCTATGAAAAAATCAGCAAAGCCTTGCCTTCTGTTGAATTCATATGTTCATTGTAGAGGATTCTGGAGGATAATGTAATATGGTACATGTCTGCCCACTTCTTGGAAAGGAGGAAACCTAAGCATTCTGCTTTTGTTTATTAGCAAGAATATTGCTTTATAGAGGAGTCTTTCTGTAATAAGTCATTTTGACATTATTACATCCCAGTAGTCAGTAGATTGATAGGGATTTGACTATTATAACAGGTATAAGAAAATAGTTGTTTGCAGTGGGAGGAGAAGGAAGCTAATATTTAACACAACTAGAAAATCCAGGTTTTAGATTAGCCATATGCCAAGTTAATTTGTTTCACATGCAGGCAGTTGTTCACTCATTCTCCCTGTTGTAGTCATTACAGTTTCAAAAAAAATCAAGTCAGTTTTATTTTCTTAAAAAAGAATGATTAAAAAATATTAAGTTTCTACATAAATTCTGCTCACTATCCCTTTTATCCATGATAGTTATTGAAGTCTAATGTAAGAGAATAGGTTTATTGAAGGAGAAAACTTTAACTGCTTCCTATTTAAAAGATGCTTTTAATGTTTTCAGCCAACGGGACAACATCAAGATTTACACCAGAAAACTACACGCTCTCAAAAACGCAAGTGTACTAAAGCTTCATGTAGGAATAATTTAGCTTCTAGGAGTGGGGAAGTGTGTCAAGAACGCTTGCGTGTCAGCCAGCGGGGACAGTCTGGAACACCTCTGGTACAACCTGCAGCCGATGAACTTCCCAAACAGCGCTGCCAAGCCCCTGCCTGTGATCACTATGGTAATAACAAGTGCAATGGTTATTGCAATGAGTGCTATCAATTCAAACAAATATATGGATAGCAAATGCCTTTTTTGCCTTGCAAAAGAAAAACAGAATGGTGCTATATCCAAAACACTTAATTGTCTTGCTGTCACCTGATCTTCCTCATTTTTTTCTTAAAAAAATGCCTGGGGGGAAACAATAAGCTGATTTTGTGTGTGTGTGCATATGGAGACACACACACATGTATGTATGTATATATGTATGTATGTATATAAATGCAGATTGCTGTAACAGTCAGAATTATGCAAAATCTAGAATGTTGCGTCCTGGGATGGAAAAGTAGGATGCTTCCAATACAGATGGTGATTGGCAAGATATTTTATACTTGACTACAAAACCAGAATATTTTGGATTCTGTTATATATTACATGTATGAGAAAAATAGATAAATGTTGCTTTTTGCATGCTCTTTTTGTGAGCATTCTGAATGTAGTGAAACCAACCAAAGATTTTGAAATTAACATTTTTCCATAACAGTCATCAAAATTATGTATCTTATTGATTTGAAAATGCTGATATGGTAGAGCTAAAATTGAACTAAATGTTAGGAAGTTGTGGGAGAACCTTTTACAATTTTTGCTTGCCTATCCTTTTTTAAGTGGTTGGCTGCTACTACATTTGCTTTATGTAGTATTTTTTGCAGTTTTTCTGGGTGAAAGTTTTAATATACAGAACAGCTATAATAAACCCATAAAAATTAGGTCCTGGAATGCTGACTGGAGTTTTTCCATTTACTATTCTGTATAGTGGAGTGGCTAAACCTCTTGTACAAGTGGAACCTCGGATTGCGAGACTAATTCATTCTGGAAGAACTCTCTTAGTCCAAAATGCTCTAAAACTGAAATGAGGTTTCCCATAGGAAAAATTGAAAGTCGGATGATCCATTCCACGACTCCAAAAATATTCACAAAAAAATAATTTTCAATGGAATTTTATGTAGAAATGATCGTCCCTAACATCTGAAACAAGTAACAATGATTAACACACAGTATAAAGCAGAAATAGAACAAACTAACCAGCACCCATGGATCTGCTTCGAGGCAGGTTCTGGCCTCAGCTGCTGCTAGGCCAGCTGCTTTCCGGCACCCCCTGCTGGCTCAGAGGATCCGCTGCCACCAAGCCTTTTCCCTCAACAACATCTTTCCGGAGGTCTTTCCTGGGCAGTTTGGAAATGTTTCTTGTCTTAACCTGCCTCCGTGCTATGAGGGGAAAAGAGATGGACAGCAAAG
>JANHZU010001458.1:542524-553446 GCA_032468055.1 Acrochordus granulatus | reverse complement strand
TCTTGGCTCCTTTGATGAGATCTGTCCAGTATGGTTGAACCTCTGGAATAGCTCTCATCTTCTTCAGAGCCCCCTAACCATAGCAAGGTGGAATTTCCTAAATCTGCAGGCAGACTGTTACATTATCATATCCATTCTACTGGATAGATTAGTTGGCACATTGGCAAAATGCTAAGGATATGAATAGGATTGGAGTAATAGATAAATATAAAATCCTATATTTCCAGGGTAGAGAACCTGATACTCCCCACATATTTAGGGCTATGCCTTTTACAGTCTCTTGCAATTTTCCATGTTGACTAGAATTGATATGAGGTGAAGCTTAAAACTGATGATAGCCAATATAAAGATAATACAGTGAAGCAGGAAAGGAAATAAATAAATACTGTGTTTTGTCAAATCTGAACAACTGTGAAATATGGACAATATCTAAGGAAGCTGAGAACAGCCTGAGAGTCTTTGAAATGTGGAATTTTGAATTTTTTGAAATTTGCCCCTTCCTCTTTACCATGCCCCTTCCTTTTTATCACTAAGGCTCCTTTTTTACATCTATGTACTCCCTTCTTTCTCCTTTGTTTAGTTGGTTTTGATAAAGATTTCATGATGAAGTTGAAAGCTTAACCTTACCATCAAAAATTGAAGTCCAATTGACAAGATTTACAAGCCTCTAGGTTTGTTTCATTACCTGGATGACTGAGGATTCTTTCTACATTTTTGAAAGTTTCTTTTAGGGAAATTCTGAAAATCCTTGGAGTTTCAAAAGATAAAATCTTGAAGCCCTAGAAATGGCATAGGAGAAAATAAGCCTGTGCTTCAATGAAAAGACTACAAAACAATAAAAACTGGAATATTTTGGTCATGTACTCAGATGCAGTTCTATACAATGGACTCTTCTAGAAGGAACAGTGTAAAGAAAAAGAAGCAGAGGACAAGAACAACAAAATGCAAAAAAGGAGTAGCAATATGTACGCTAATGATGTGACTAGTTGGGTCATGAAACATCTGAACCCACACAGCTAAGCTCAGATAATACTAAGTACTTCACAGTTTAACCCAGACCTAATTGTATTTCTTCTACACAACTGAGTTTATCTAAATTAGGAAGATCGCATAGGAGTGGCACAAAGGCAGATAGAAGGAGAAGCTTCTTGAATGGAACTATGAATGATATTGAATTAATAAAGCAGATATGATCTGCTTTATGATCTGAGACATTGCTATACTTTGCATTAAATTCAGAACAGCTTCTTTCTTTATCTTAGCATAGGAGGGTTGTAAAGCTTGTATGCATTATTTGTATTACTGTATACTCATTGTTTTAGAAGAAACTTTAAAATATGCATGATACTAATCTGGACATAGATGATCAGATGTCTCACTGCCTATCTATCTATGCTGATGATTGTTTATTTATAAGCTTCATACTTTGTTTCTGGCTTTGATGTACTTAATATGTTTGGCCAAATTAATACAATATGAAGTGTATTTAATTGAATTTAAAAATACAAAGTTAATTGTATTTATCAAAGTATTTATCTTAATGTCCCGATTTAACTGTGACATTATTATCAAAAAATTTGGACAGCCTTTCCAACCCTCCTGCAGCAGTTAACAAACAATGAAGTAAACCAATCAAAGTCAGAACTTTTCCTTCAGAAAAAAAAATTTTTCTTTCATTGAATAGAACAAAAAGGCCTAATTTAATTTTAAATTAATTATTTTATTAAAATATTGACAACCTAAAAGAATGTGGGCAACAAGAATGTTCAGATAAATTTGAGATCATACATCTTCAAATGTTAATATCCACAATAACTTTACAAGCAGATTGTGCCAATGGCATAGCGTTTATGGTAACAGACTAGGCCCAAGGAAATCTAAGTTTAAATCCATCCTCAGCCCCTGAAAGTGAGTGGGTGACTTTCATTTGGTCTCTGTCTCTTTCAGCCCAATCTAACTTTAACAAATTAACACTCACTTTTTATTTAGATTGTGTATTTTTAATAATATTATTTATGTCATAAGTGGTCAGACTTCAACATTAAGAACTGTGCTCTTGTTTTCTGTGCAATAAACCTGGAGAGTGGTAAGAGGGGTTAGGGACAAGAATTTGACACACTATACCATTGCCTACTTATTTCAATGTCTTTTTCTCAGGTCTGTAAGGCACAAACTATACTGAGATAGGATCCAGAAAAAAATAGCAAACTTATCACAGTGTTATGAACATATTTATGAGTATGCAGATTTAATTTACAGCAATATTGGCCAAAAAGTTTTCCATCACTAGGTTTTATCATAAAAATAATTAGATAGGAATAGTAAGGAGAGAGATGGAAACTTAAAAATCATATTTAATGTTTAATGTCTTGACTTCCATCATCTTGGATTTACAATAATATACCAGCTTACCCCAAATCTTGTATATTTGGCTGGAAAATCTGGGATCTCAGATTTTAGAGACATCTAGATAGACGAAAACACCATTTGCAGCTTCCAAATCTGCAGTAAATTTGCAGCAAAATGAAACAATATAGTTTCCAAATGCATGCCACCTAGGCTGACAGTTGCTGGAATCTGGATATTTTACCCTTTTGACCCTGCTCTGTCATGCTTTCTTTTGAGTGAAATAATATTCCAGAAGAACCATAATTAAGGTTTTGGTCTCTTGAGCCAATTGAGCCTTGGTATACCTAACCATTAATGTTTGTTGTACCCATGCTAACCACAGTGATCTAAATTGGGCTTTTTTTTTTACTTTTACTTTTGTGGTTCCCTAAGGAAATTTTGGTAAATGAACATTGCAATCTTAGTGACACAAAACAGGGAAACTACAGAATATTGAAAATATATTTAGTCAACATGTTAAATAGCCTGTAACAAGATAAAGGATAATATTCAAAGGAAAAGCAGATAAGAGGAGGAGGAAGGAGAACTTCTATTCTGTACAGGGGTTTTTTCAGAGAAAATTATTACATTCCAAATAACAAACATTAATGGTCCAACAAACATTAATGGTTACTTTATTCCTCCCTGTTTGTTATTTTTTAGGGCCTTCACTTCATCTCCACTAAAAAGAGCTTAGTAAGGCACTACTAACTATATTAGCTCTCAGAAAGATTCTAAACATAATTTAATGTATACCATAACTTCATAATTGCTGCCAATCATTAAACCTTTCTTACACAGCTTTACTACTGTGTAAATACAGAAATTTTAAAAAAATACAGAATTTTTTTTACAACTGATCTTCCTTCACTGCCATCTCTCATAAGGCAGCCTTGAAAGGAATTTGAATTCCTATTAGACAAGTGTAGTTAGCTATATGGCTTGTAGAAGGGCACCAGCAAGTTATTTTTACTTTTGCAGATATGTGCTAGGATCAGAGACCAGCTCTTAGCCACTCGTCAAGCTTGGAGACAGCTGTAGCTAAACAGTAGACTTGCAAAACATATACACACCTGTAATTATGATTAAGATTATAGTGCTATTAATATCAACAAATGTTTGAATATAGTAAAGATAACTTGGAGGCATACAAAATTAATAAAATGTGTGTTGGTAAGAACAAGCAGAAATGTTTTATAAATTTAAAAAGTGTGCCCTGATTTGAGGGAGAGGAATTAAATCTAGAATCCTTTCTAAATATGTGTGCAATAACTTAAGATCCTAATCTTTGAAAGATTTCTAAACTCAGCAGCAATCTTGATGGGGAAAAGAAAAAATGAAGAGAGAAACTAATGCTCACACATTAAACTGTATTCTATGTATCTGAGGAAATTTAAAAGTTATTTTCTTCAAGGATGACAGAGTTTTAAATTATTTTCTAGCAACAGCAGCTAAAACAGGTAGTAACATTCTAACAAATGTTAATTCATGGTTTACTTTCAGAAGTCTCTGATTTAAACCTTGAGTTTAATCTCTATTTAAAAGGCTTCCCTGTATTACAGATTTTGAACTATTCTGAATAATCTTTCAAAGTTTCCTTATAATGAACTGGCTAATTTAATAAAAAGCAAGAGCTTGCTTAACCCTGGCTTGCTGAATAACTGCTATGGAGTAGGTTCACCTAACACTCCTAAGACTACATCCAGATAGTTGATTTAAGATATGCTTCTCCAGTCTGTGAGGTAGCACAAAAGTGACTAATATATTTTGCTCTGAGTTCTGTTTTGCTCTGATCTCCATTATAGCTAATATACAGTATATTATATTTAATTTTACTGTTTCACTGTTTTATGATTGTTTTATAGTTACTGGTTTGACTGTTATTTTGAGCCGTCCAGAGTTGCTTGAGGTAAATATTTTATATAAATAAATAATTCACTCATAAGACTAGTAAGTGGTGCTGTCCACATGACTTTAATGTAGTACAAATGAGGAACCAATTAATGAAAGTGAGAGATTTTCTCCAGATGGGAAAATAGTTATGTATCCAATTTATGTAGCTGTCCATCTCATCAAACAAATGATTCCGGGCAGAGTAAATTTAAAGTATCAGTCAATAACTAAAAATATTATCATTATTATTAAAAAATATTTAAATATGTACCAATCACCCTCCTAAATGTGAGGTCAGCTGGGAAAGAATATAAATTCATCAGACAGCTGGACCTTTGGGTTTAGGCATTGATCAAAACATGATTGGCAGGACGGATAGGAGCTTTCCATCATCCTGCTTTACTACAAAGCCCTTTCTGACTTCAGAAATCTGCAGGGTCTTTTGCAGAAAATCAGGGGAGGCTCTTTTACTTTATCAGATGATGTGCAGATTTTCTCTTTCTCAGTCTCTCTCTCAGGTTTGCTCAATCTTTCTCCCAAATTTTCTGACTCTCTCTCTCTCTGGCACACACACAAACACACTGCACTGAGAATTAGCAAACAGAGACCTGATCAGTCTTGCTGCCTAGGCCAAAACAGCCCTAGAAGAAAATCACCTGTGACTGCAGGAGAAAAGATATGCTTGTAGCAGCTGAAAATGACCTACAGGACTGGGTAGATCTCAGCCCCTTCTATACATTTCCACAGTCATTACCAACTACATCTCATTGGGCAGATAGATTTTACTTTGGAAAAATGATATCTGAGATGCATTTATGTTTCTTGAAAAAAAATAATTGGCACATACCTGATCATCTGTAAGTATAGCCAGTTAATTAAAACTCCATTGCTAGCTATATAAATGCTATCACTGGTATTAAAACCTATTTAACATTTATTAAGTAAACATATACAGCATTCTGTTGTTAGTAGTTAGTGTAAAATAGTTTACTTAATTCTCAAGGCTACTTTGAGCAAAATATTTTTATGTATCAACATTATTCTTGATGTAAGAGCATCGCATTAACAAAAAAGGGCATGCTAATGTTCATTAGTTAGAAGTCATCAAATCAGATTTGGCTCTTGATGATTGTTTCAACAAACACCCATCAATCTGACCTGTCTTGCAGCTCTACCAAGAATATTACACCAACCTACCTTATTTATGTCTTTGCCCTCTACTGCTTTTATTGAACTTTGCCAATTAATATATTTTCTAGTCCATCTTCTGCTTGTGTCATATGCCAACAGTGTATGAATTTCTGCTTGCTGACTTTTGCCTCGAGAGAGTAGTAGGGCTTTATTTGATCCAGAATTCTTTGATTCTTGGTATTCTTTCTAACTGCCACCAAATCCAACATTTGAAAACATCACTTTCTCTTTCATTTTTTTCTCAGTATTCAGCTTTCAGAGCTATCAGATAACATTGGAAAGACTATTACTTTAACTATCCTAACTGTTGTGAGTGAAATGTTCTTCTCCTTCATGACCTTGTCAAAATATGTATTTGTATTCTTCCCTGGAATTAATTTCCTCTTATTTCTCTATCCTGCTATCCTTTTTTATATATCTTTGAAAGAAAAATAACCTATCGCTTTCACTTCACTTCTTTCCTGTAAATTAATTAAGCATTCAAGCTGACATTACATACATCTTCTTATTTAATCAAGTAATTAATCAACAATTCATTAAGAATCAACAATAATTTTTCATTTTCATATAAGAAGGTATATGCTGGAAGGTATCTTGGAGATTATTTAATTCAGAACCATCCTCAGTGTAGCAATCCTACTACTACAGCACTTGTGACAGTTTGCCATCCAACCACTGTTTGAATACTTCCTGTGAAGAAAAATCCACCACCTCCCAAGGCAATCTATTTCACTGTTAAAAAGCACTTATGATTAGAGTATTCTTTCTGGTGTTCAGTCAAAATATCCTTTCTTGTCATTTAAACCCATTTTTCTTGACTTGTCTTCAAGAAAACACTGAACAAGTATTACCCATATTCTTTTGATGTTGACACTTCTATTGATACAGCTTGGGACTGTATGGGCTGCTTTTTTTGGGAAGGTGGCTGCATCAGTTTATTGGCTCAGGTTCAACCTACAGTTCATCAAGATACCCAAATACTTTTACTGCTGCTGGTATGGTCTCTCCCATTCTATAGTTGTGCCTTCCATTTTTCTTGCCCAAATGAAAGATATTGCCTTTGTCCATGATGAAATTCATATTTTGGCGTCTGTCCAGTATTCCAGCTCATCCATATACTACTGAATGGAGATATTGTTCCAAAAGGTTTTGCTGCACCCCCATCTTTGGTCATCCTCAGATTTGACAATATTTTCTCATATTTTGCTTTCAGCTTCCCTTGTGAGCTAGACTCCTTTTGCAGTTTAACTTTTCTGACTTTCTTCAAATATTAGCTACTTGCTGCTATGCTTTCCTAGTGATTACATTCATTTTTCTATTTGCTGTAGTTTAGTTCTTAGCTCATTCATAGATCCATAATAGTTTTCCTAGTTACCATTCATTTTTTTCTTAATGGAATAAAGTGGTATTGTATTCCCAGTACCTTATTTTTGAGAAGCACTCAATTCTCCTGTGCTGTTTTTGACCCAAAGACTTCTTTCCTTAGGATTATATCTGGTACTTTTCCAAGCTTGTGAAAATTACTTGTGGTGAAATCTATGTCTAGGTGCCAATTTCTCTTTCTATAATTTCTTGAAATCTATGATGGCATAGTTACTTCCTCCCAAGATTTTCACTACTTTAACTTCTTCAACCAGCTCTTCACTGTTGATTAGGATCAAATCTAGGAGAGACAATCCCCTTGTGTCTTCTTCAGTGTTCTGGTAAATAAAACCATCTGCAGGATTAGTGTGGAATTTGGGGGGCTTTACAGGAATCAGGGTTTGTTTTCAAACAGATGTTCAGGTAGTGGAAATCTCTGATTATTACTATGTCTATTTTGTCTACTATATTTATTAATTCACCACATTTATAATACATAGCCACCCATCACATGAACATTTAATTTGCCTGTCTGGTCTTCTATTGTGTTTACTATGTACTCATAAGCCTTCTTTAGTTTTTGCTAACAAAATTATAACAGCATATCTCAAACAGTTATTGTTTCAGTTTCCAATTCTGGGTCTAGTGTCATCTCTTCCATCTCGCCATTCTTAACATATAATGATACACAAGTTAAATAGATACAGGGATAATATACATCTTTAATTCCCTTTCATATTCTAATCTTCTCCAAATTTAATTCTTATCATAACTTCTTGTTTATTGTAAAGATTCCTCAGAAGAATAAGCAGTTGTTCTAGTACACCCATCAACCTTAATATTTTCCACATTGTTATATGATCAACAGAATCAAAGGCCTTTTTGTAGTCAATAAAACAAAAGGAAACTTCTTATGTTCTCTTGCTCTCTATTATCTAACTTATGTTAATTCTCTGATCTTGTGGCCCTTCCCTTTTCATTTTACCTTTTTCTCTGAATGTTTGGCTCTATTCTTAAAGCAAAACTTTGTTTTTGTGAAGAATTGATGCAATAGTTTGGTAACCTGCACATTCTTTCTTATGATCTTCTCAGGATTGGTATAAACACCAAACTTTCCAGTCTCCAGGTTACACTATGTTGCCCATGCTTAATCAAGGCTGATTAACACTTTAAAGAATTTTCTCATTAAAGTTAACACAACTCTTAAAACAATAACACTTTTTTTAGGCTCACACAGAATTGCATTAGGAAAGAAACTGGAAGCCAGTGCAGCTCATGAAAAGAGGTATTACATGGGCAAATCTAGGACACCCGTCATGGTGCACAGTGACATATTCTGCACCAGTTAAAGTTTCCCAGTGGTATTCAAGGGCAGCCCCATGTAGAATACATTGCAGTAATCCAAACAAGAGTGACCAAGGTATTAGTGACTGTGAGCAAGACCTTCCAATCCAGGAAAGAGTGCAACTGGTGCACTAGACAAATCAGTGCAAAGTCCCTTTAGCCACAACTGCTACCTACTCCTTAAACAGGACCCATAAGTCCAAGAGTACCCCCAAGCTGCACACCAGTTCTGGGGAAATACCACACTATCCAGAGTCAAAAATAAAACATTATTTGGACCTAGGGGACCAAAACCCCAGAGCCACTCCATCTTCCCAGGGTTAAATCAAAGCCAGTTCTTCCCCATCTAGAACCTTACAGCCTCCAGGCACTTGGCTAGCACTGCCACGGCATTACCTGTCTGGCTAAGGGCAGCTATATATATATCATTGGGTATCATCAGCATTCTTAGGATACCAGACCCTATACTGAGAGATGACCTCCCTTAACAACAACTTCATGTAGGTGTTAAAAAAGGAGTGACAAAAGGCTCAAAATGGGGCCTGGGCTTGGCTGACTGGAACTGGTCACAGAGGAAAGAAGAGAACCACTGTAGCATAGTATCTCCTACTCCCAGACCTTGAAGCAATCTGTGAAGGATATCATGGTCAATGGTATTGAAAGCTGCTAAGAGGTCCAGGAGAGCAAGAATGATTGCACCACCTCTAACTCAATCCTTCCAAAGATCATTGACAAGTACAACCAATGCCACTTCAGTACTGTGCCCCTGCCTGAATCCTGTCTGAAAAAAAGTCCAAATAATCCGCTTCATCCAGGGCCCTTTGAAGATGTGTGCCAACCACCCTCTCAGTAACCTTCCCTACAAAGAGAACATTGGAAACTGTACAAAAGTTGTCCAATATTATGGAGTCCAAGGATATTGAGAAGCGAGGGTGCCACTGCCTCCTTCAGGACAGGTAGTATCATCCCACCCCACAAAGAGGCATTTAGCACCACTTGGAACCAACCATGCATCACCTCCCAGGATACCTTAAGCAGCCAGGAGAGTTATGGATCCAGAACATAGTTGGCTTAACTCATAGCCCTAAGGACACTGTCCACTTCATCAACAGCTCAAACTCCTTCCAGATAACAAGGCTCAGATGTGTCTCCATCATCTTCAAAGAGCCTGCCCACCCAGAGTCCAGCTCCAAGCAAAGTTGAATGACTTTATCTGACAGATGAGGAGAATATTCCTCATAGCAATGCTGGAAAGGTCCTCTTGGCTCTCCTTACCCAAGAGGGACGGGATTACCTGAAACAGTGCTGCCAGTCAGCTGTCTGCAGATGCAATAAGAGCAAAGAAGTAATTATGCAAAACCTATCCAAGCTGTGTTTGAAGATCTCAGTTAATGAGGAAACTAATTCTATTGGTTGACATCTCTTATTGTCGATAAATTTCTTCTAATATCTAAACTGAATAAGCTTCACTCCCACTTCTACGTGGCAATCCTTTAGATATATGAATTTGCAAGGATATCTCCCCTCAGTCTTCTCCTCTGTTAATTAAATAGGTCCATTTTCTTTTACTGTTCTTAATGTGGCTTTATTTTCTGTCTTCTCACCATTTTGGCAGGCTTCCTCTGAAGTCACTTCAATCTATTGACGTCCTTCTTAGACTGTGGTACCCAACACTAGACATGGTATTCCAAACCAAAACAGAGTAGAATGAGATAATTACTTCCTATGAACTGGACTCAGTGTTCCTGCTAATATATTCCAAAACAGCATTTCCCACCTTAGCATTACACTGTTGGCTGATATTCAGCTTGCAACCTATTAGAACAGCCCCAGTCCTTTTCACAGATAGACTTCTGCCCTCAATTTTCCCCAGGTGCAGATCATTGCATTTCTGCCTGTTAAATTTCATCCTGCTCATTTTGATCCAGCCTTCCAGAGAAAATTCAGAAACATTTGCACATGTTCTGTTCCAAAGTGTTAATTATGTCTTCTAGTTTTAAGCCATTTGCATATCATTCCCTCAATCCTTTCATCCATGTTCAACAGCCCAAGGCCTTAAAGCAGGGCCCTATGATACTCTACTCAAGACTATTTTCCAGTCTGAAACTGAGCCTTTGTGAGTACTTTCTGGGTGTGGTCATTCATTAATAGTTATATCTTCTAGCTATACTTTCTCATTCATGAGGGTATCATAAGAGACTTCATTGAATGTTTTGTTGAGGTCAAGGTATACATTATGTTTAATGTGTTTTCCCTGTTTATATAGCTAGTAACTATGTTGAAAAGGGAGATCAGCTTAATCTGGCATAATTTGTCATGAAAAACTCATGTTGGTTCTTGTTAATTATTGCATTCCTATCCAAATGTTCAAAAATGTACTTCTTAATAATTTGCTCCAGAACCCTCCTTGTATAGATGTCAACCCAATAAGTCTATAATTTCCCAGATCATCCTCCTCCGTTTTTTATTAAAAAAAGGAACATTTGCTTTTTTCATGTTCTATGCTCTTACCAGTTCTAGATATTCCCAAAAAATAGAATTTGCATCTCTGCAGTCCCCTGTACTAATTAAAAAATGAAGATCATGGCAACCAATCCCATCACTTCCTGGCAAGTAGAAGGGGAAGAAATGGAAGCAGTGGTAGATTTCACCTTCTTGGGCTCCAAAATCACTGCAGATGGTGACTGCAGCCATGAAATCAAAAGGCGCTTGCTCCTTGGGAGGAAAGCTATGGCAAACCTAGA
>JANHZU010001458.1:498787-517246 GCA_032468055.1 Acrochordus granulatus | reverse complement strand
ACTTGTTTCAGATGTTAAGGACAATCATTTCTACATCAAATTCCATTGAAAATGATTTTTTGGTGAATATTTTTGGATGTGTGGAATGGATCGTCCGATTTTCTATTGTTTTCAATGGGAAACCTCGTTTCGCTTTATGAGCATTTCACGCTAAGAGCATTCTTCCGGAATGGATTAGTCTCATCTTGTGAGGCACCACTGTACTAGAAACTCCCTCCCCCAATTGTGTGTTGTCTGTAATTTGCAGAGTATCTTTCTGTCCCTTTATCTTAATCATTTATGAAAATTTTGAACAGCACCGGCCTAAGACAAAACCCTGAGGTATTCTACTGCATAAGTTTCTCTTTGAAGACATAGTTTCATGAAGGACCACCTGCAAATCCATCTAGTGATGGAACTATCCCCCACATGTTCCATTACATCAAGACAGAGGCTATGTTCAACTTTATCAGATGCCTTACTGAAGTCTAGCTAATCTACATACACAGCATTTCATGGTTTAATTAATCCAGCCACTCTGTCAAAAAAAAAAAGATTGACATGACCTATTTTAAAAAAATCCATGTTGGCTTCTAGTGATGATAATTTCTTTCTAAGAAACCCACTGCTTGATTATCTTTTCTAGCATTTTCCCAGGTATTGACTTCAAGCTAATTGATCCATAGTTTCATGGTCAACTTTTTACTCTTCTCTAATGTATATATATTTCTCTTTGGTCCTCTCCTCCCCAATGTACAGATTGGACCACTTTTTCCTTTTGTGAAAAGACAGATGCAAAAAGAAATTCAGTGATTCAGCCTTCTCACTCTTCTCTATCACTATTTTGTCATTTTCTCCAACCAGTAGATTTACAATTTCCTTGATGTTTCTCTTTTGTTTTGCACATACTATACACAGACAAACCTTTTTTTGGTTATTTTTGGCACTCATTGCAAGCCTCAGCTTATTCTGAACTTTAGTGTTCCTGACCCCATCCTTATAGATTGAATCAATTAATTTTTAATGGTTTTAATTGTTTTTATTATATATTGTTGTTTTTATATTCTTATTGTAAGCTGCCAAGAGTCATATTTAAGTTCAGTGGCATATAAATTTAATAAATAAATAAATTTACTTTTGTTATGTACCCCTTTTTCCAATATTTTAGATATGTTCTTTTTTGTTTCTTAGTTTATCAAAGAGAGCATTGCAATCATGCTGGTCTCATTAGCAGCCTCCCATTTTTCTTTCTCTTTGGCATTTGTATTTGGGCCTTAATTATCACTGCTTATAATTGTGCAACTCTCCTGAACTATTTTTCTTTTCAGAATTTCCATCCATGTAGTACTTCCTTCTTTTTTCATTAGCCTACTGAAGGCAGCTTTTTTGAAATCTAGGGTATTAATCTGGCTATTTTGTTTTCCTATCTAGAGTATGGTGAATTCTAATATCATGTGAAATCTCTCTCCAAAATTCATACAACTTCCTCAATCAGATAGCTTCCCTGTAATTAAGTATTAAATGCCATAGAGTTGACCTCCTAGTTCCTTCATTCCCCTTTTGGACAATGAAATTGTCTGCAAGGTACATCCAGGATCTATTGGATTTCCCACTTGCCACAGAGTTTTGATTCTCTTAATACTTGAATAACTGAAATCCTCATTTACTACAGTGATGTGTTTCCTGGGCATTTCAGTCATCTGATTTGTGAAAATTTAATTTATATTAAATGTTGAGTAGCCTGTCATACCCACCCACAACAAGCTCTTTATTATTTGTTTTCTCTTTACTATTCATCTAGATGCTTTTGACAGAATTTTCATCCTTGGTGTCATTAATTTCCTTACAGGTAAACCATTCTTCATGTATAATGAGATCTTCCCTCCCCTTTCATTAGATTTCTTTCTTTTGAACAAATTATAACCGTCCAGTGTTGCATTCCAGTCTTGAGTTTCATCCCATGTGTTTATCAGGCTGGGCTCTAGTTTTCAGCCTCTTTCAATCTTAAATGCAAGCAGCTTCCCCTCATTCTCTGAGGATGAGTCTTCTGCAGAGGCCATGGTATGTGAGAATTGATGACTCTCTGTGAACTCAGCTGTGAAAGCAACTCTTTGTTTTATTATACTGTGATTCTACAATATCTGTGCGGTGAGGATCAAAAATCAATCTGCCATCTTGATTTTTTTACTGATCCTGCCCTGTGTGATACTGAATATGCTTACTTGGGGTTAAATTACACTGAAGTGATGAAATTTACTTATGTGTAGAGGACTAGACTACAGTTTTATGAATTAGGCATCTGGATAGAAGAGCTGAATTTTAAATGTTTGCACTCTAATTTTCTGGTTCATGCATCACATTAAATCATGTTTTACTTAATAGTAGTTTGCTGAAGAAGCCATGATTGACTAGTTTCACATAATACATTCAACCAAAATTAAACATACAAACAATATAGATTAACAGAAATTATGCATTTTGCATATTTAATTTGTTGACTGTAACATTAATGAATTTCTTGTCTTAAATTGATGTGGTCATGCACGTGACCTTGAGCAATGTGTCTACAGCATTTTACTTCTCAGGATTTAGCAATCATTCATTCAGTTTGGAAGAAAGAAGAGAGATGCATTTGGAAATGTACAGCCATCTAATGGCTCCTGCAGAAGGTTCAAAATCTGCAAAATGGCGGGCATAACATTGCAGTATAAGTCATACCTCTTTCGTACATGCATTAACATTGCACACACGTATACAGAAGGGATGGACTTGGGTTTGCAGTGTTGCTTTCACAGCCTTGCTGATTTTAACACACTTGATAGTCAGATGGGTAGCATATAAATTTAACACATAAATAAAATATAGTGTAGGTTTCACTTTTGTATAGATATTTTGATCTTTTGCAGTGTTTTTCAAACTGGACAACTTTAAGATGCATAGACTTGAACTCTTAGAATTCCCCAGCCAAAATGCCAGATTCTCATTAATCTTCAACTTAACAGTAAATGCCAATAGTGTTCAGGTCAAAATGAGACCACCAAAAAAACAAGAGGGGCATACATATGTTTTCAAGCGAACTCAGATTTGTTGAAATACAAAAACATACAAAGAAATCTAAATGGCACCCCTTTCCTCGTGAATCCAAAGTACATACTGAGTCCAGCTAATCTAGTAATGTATTCTTTTGCCAATGTTCCCCAAATCATCAGGATAAGTCTTCCAATTTGGTATCTAAGTTATTTTAATGACACATAATCATTATGGCACCTTCCAGGGCCAATTAATATGATCTACTCTGTTAAGATGCTTTGGTTATATGAGAAAATTCGTTTTGCACATACTTGGAGCTCCCTTTATATGCTTTAGCAATAATGATGTTTCAGTAATGAAACTTGGTGGAAATTACACCCTACCATGCTGTGTGAACACAGCTGTTGTGTTGTTGCCAATAGTATAGCCTAAGAAAGTTGTTGTTTTTTTTAAAAAAAAATCTGGGTCTCTGATTTCCATTTGTTTTTCTACAGGATTATTTCTACTTTCACTACTTCAGAAACTGAAGTTGTTCAATAGTTTTGTTGGGTTTGGTGTGAATATTCTGAAATATATTTAGAAACTGCACCTATTGGTCTCAGTAATGAAAAAAATACTGTGTCTAGGAACTTCATTAGGAGCATTTCAGAAAAGCAAACCCTTGAAAACTTTTAAGCACTTCCAGACTCAATCTATAAGGATGCCTTTAGGTCAGCATGACTTCAGTTGCAGTTTTAAAAGGCAACGCTTATCAAATCCCAGATAACATTTTAATATTTTTCCTGTACCATGAATTTTGAGGTTTAAGTATCTGTCCTGTTTTTGTGACCCATAAGCACCACTTAAGACTGCTGTAATACTTATAACCAATACAACATTTATAAAAAGATGAGCCATTTCTTTGTATTGGAAGATTTTTTGGTGCTTAGGGAGAACCAACAACAAGCAGAATTCGTAAATACAGTGTCAAAGCCATGCGCTTCTAAGTAGTAGATTTAATTAACTTCAATACATTAATGCTGGTGGCTAATTATGTATATTTTGTTTCTTCAATAAGTAGCATATTGCCATAATAGTGAGTTTCAGCCTCCCTAGAGCTTTGACAATTTAGTGTTGCCTTGGTTTGCAGATGTAAAAAGGAGCTGACTACTGACTAAAATTCCATAATTTGGAACTTTTCAAACATGCTATGTGCTAATTCTCAGGATCATCAGCCTGTTCAGCTAAATGCGTTGAGGGCAGCAGACTGATTAAAGAAGCATTGCAATCATGTTCTGATCCTTTTTTTTACAAGCATTGTGATATTGCATGCACATGCAAACAGGAAGAATTTACAACATGTTGCCACAATGCTGCTTTTTTTTTCTTTTGAAAGTGCAAGATCCTATGGATGCTACTGCACGAGGAATAGCGGGATTACAATTCTAATTTATGAAGATTATTTGAAATATTATTTTTAAGATAGCCAGTTTGATCTAGTGGTTAAGGCACCAGGCTAGAAACTAGGAGATTGTGAGTTCTCGTCTCATCTTAGTCATAAAAGCTGGCTGGGTGATTTTGGGTCAGTCATTTTCTCTCAGCCCACAATGTCAGACTTGGGTAACAAGCTAGTCATTCAATTCCTGTCACAACCAATGGATTAACAATTGACCGATCCTCCCAAAAAGCAGATTGTGCACTTGTGAGAAAATACTAGGAAAAAAACATTTGAAAGGTTATTTTTAATGCATCTCTTGTGATAGATGTGGAAAAGATGATACAATGCAATAAGAGTTTAGAAACTTTGAACTACGTACTATATATGCACTAAAGGGCTTACCTGTGTTTTAGTCATGCAGTGCAGTTAATTTGGGATATCTTGTTTATGAGAAAATAAAATTTTACCAGCTGTAATTATCTAGGGCACCTTTGGTGAATTTGTTCTTCAGATGCGGTAGAGTCCCATCATCCCCAGACCACAAGATCACTATCTGTGTTTGCTGTTCTTGATATGCACTGCATACTGAGAGCAACAGGTTGGTGCTAGAGAGGCAAGAATGACTTGAAAAGCTATATTTGTTTTAATATATTATGGGTATGGAATTGGGAAAGATGGTCCTTAATTGACACAGAAGTGAGAGATAATTCTAGTAACTGCTTTTTTCTTTTTTTTTAAATATATATTTAAGAAAATGAACATAATGGAAATTATATGGCAGAGTTAAAATTTTGGAATTGTAATTTGACATATTGTTATGTTTTCAAAATGACTTACATCTCTGAGACCCCATGTCATTGTTCTGGATTCATTATCAGGGCAGTTTTTAAATTCTTTTGTGCGTTGCTGTGCAAATATGTTACACAGAGAAGCTTGACCTGTTGATGTCTTTTCTGCGGTTTGGAAGTGGTATTTTTGGTTGTCCGTTTGTTTTCTCCGTTTGGTCGTTATTTAAATATAATTTTCTCATTGCTTCAGGTCCAAACAAGCACTAGAAGTCTGATAAGCACATTTGCAAATTGTATGTTATATTGTGATTGTCAAAGTGCTTAACATATAGTTAGTATACATAATAAACAATATTTCCAGCATTGTGGGCTCAGACATTGTGGAGAAGTTTTAAAAGGCTGATTAATATTTTGTTTTGCTTTAGTGGGGAAGAGGTCGGAGTAAAGCCATATTTATGTTTCTCAAGCATTAGGAGTTTTCTCTAGAAGAGAAATTGAGTTGCTTACAATAGAATTGCATGGGCTACAAGTAACCATAATTAAGAAATTCCTCTGTCTTTTTACTGTTTGTATTATGGCTACCTAATACAAGGGGGCATGGTGGCCAGAAGAGTCGGCAGCCCAGCAGTTTGAGACCCAAGTGCCACTGCATAATGGGATGAGCTTCCATTCCTGCCTCAGCTCCTGCCAACCTAGCAGTTTGAAAGCATGCAAAATACAAATACTCTAGGTATCACCTTTGGCATATAGTCATGCTGGCCATATGACCACAGAAGTGTCTTCAGACAACAATGGCTCCTCAACTATGAAACAGAGATGAGCACCACCCTCTATAGTTGGTCATGACTGGTAGGGGAAACCTTTACCTTTTACTGTTCTTATGGCTATACAGTTGCCTGTGTTAAAACAGGTAAGGAAGAAGTTTCTACCCCTCCAAAGAAATAATATCCAAATGGAGCTTGTTTTTTTAGTTTTTAGAAGAAAAATATTACTTTCTGGAATATGATTTTCTTTTTAGAAGATATACTCTTTAAGATCTTCTTGCTTTTCCTGGTGGGGTCGTTCACGTGGCATTCTTTTGTTCTGAGCATGCTCAAAACATTAATTGGTATATTGTATTTAATGTCTGGCTGTCTGCATTTTGTAGCTCAAAAAGTTAACATGCCTAAAGATTCCCCTTTTAGCATTGGGTTTGTGGTATTTTTGATTCATTGACACAGCTGTTAGGTTGGATATTGGCCTTCAAAGGGATTCTCATTCTCTATATTTCTCAAGGACCAAATAGATAGTAATTTAATCATTCCCACCTCCCCGCACATTTCTTTAGACCGATGTTTAGTAATATAAAAGGCAATGTGGTACTTTCTGTTTGCCTGTTTGAATCTAAGTTTTATATTTTTTTCCAGTGCTTTTACACAGCATTTGCCATATTATGGTAGCTGTCTGCTTCATATATTGGAGCTTCAGAATGTGGTTGATGGTTGAAATGCATGTAAAAAATACAGCAATGTTAGCTCCAGCCACTTGTTTTGAAATGAATGAGTTTTGTCCTGTCCAATTGTAATTCAGCAAATACAGAAAGGATAAGGTGTCTTAGTTTTCTGGTTAGCAGTAGACTTGATTCAGTTCATGTCGTGTATTTTTCGATGACTTAGTTCAAGGAGAAGTCTCTCAATCCAGTCATACTAGATAACTTCTGTTTAATCTCCAGTCTTTCAAGGCATGAGATGAATCTTTAGGTACAGAGAATCCTCGAAAGAGTGTACTGTACCTGGTCTTGTTGGACCTTTCAGAATCATTTGAAGCATTTGATATTATCAATCATGATATTCTGATGAATTGCTTGTTAGGGATGGGGCTAAAAGACACCATTTTGCAGTATTAGTCAGGGTGGGAGGAAGAGCAGTTGGCATGGCTCCTCCAATGTGGGTGCCTCATGGCTCAATTTTCCCCACATTTTCTTCATTTTAAACTGCTAGACGAGATAATCAGATTTAGGTACTGTTAGGAGACTGATGACACATAACTATATATCACCACCACAGAAAGGGCTAGGAATGCTCCAGTGTCAGGAGGCTGTAAGAACAGGTCAAACAAATTCAAACAAAATCCTTAAAGATGGAGCTGCTGTATGTAGGCAAATAAAAAAGCTTGATCTTGATTCCTAAGTTGACTCGGGATAAAACTGCATGTCCCTTAATGAGTATATCAATGACTTGGGAGTCCTTCTGGACTTTCAACTACTGTTCAAGCAGCAAGTAGGAAACTTGGCCAGGAGGAGATTTGCCCAAATTTGGCTGGTTTGCTAGTTGTGGGCATTTTTGAATTAGAATGTCCTTGCAACAGGCACTCACACCTTCATTATCTTACATTTTACATGGGGTAGCCTGAAGCCAAGTCAGAATGTGCAGCTGGTCCAAAATGCAATGACTCAAGTGCTGACGAAAGGAGGTAGTTTGGCATTTTGCGAAGCTATGGAAACCATTCTATTTTGACTGCTCTGAGTATACCACGGCCCTAAGTTGCTTGCGTAAGTTTTATGTTTATTTGCGGTTTCTTTTCTCTGTAAACTGTCCTGAGTCATGAGCAGTTAGGGACAACAGGAATTTTGTCATTAAGCAAATACATAAATTCGTTGTTTTGTGAATGATGTTATGACAACAGAGTTTTGTTACATGATTTGAAATTGAGTGCCCCATTAAAATATAATTTACCAAGAGAGCCATTGCTTTAAAATGAGCAATGCCAGATATTGTTAGTTTTTAAAAGATTGGCAATTATTTTGCAGCTTTGTTTCAGACTAAATCAAACAAATTTTTAAGAGGCTTAATGATTTCTCATGCCTCTTTTCCCATTTTGTTGCACTCAGACGTTATGTTTTTTCTGTTTATGTATCTTCCTGTCTTTCTGGCTAGGTTTTTTCTTAGTGTACTGATCTTGAATGCTTATTCATACTATCCTAATAGTTCAACCTCTATAAACTGCCATCCCAATGCAGTTGACAGTGATCTGTTCTTCCATTCATGCATCTCTTTCCTGCACGTCCAGCTGAAATTCATGTGGCCAAGAAAAAACATAGCTCTTTTTTAAAATTAATTTTTGAGCAGCATAAGATATCCAGCTGGACACAAGTTAGAGCTGCTATTAAGGTCTACCTTGCAGTGATAAAAGCGTTGAAATGTCATTATTTCTCCATCTTATTGTTCCACAGTGTAGCCCAGTGGCCTTGTTTAGGATCAGCTGGTCCCTCTTGGGATGGGGGCGGGACTTGCGTGATCATTTTCAAGGCTGTTTAGAAGAATTTGCAGAACACCTGATGGACAAAGTTGCTCAGATGTGGTTCCAGTTGGAACCCATGTGTGATGCAGTGATGCAGGTCCATAAGAGATGCTTGGGGAGAGGTCTTTCCTGGTTATCTGGGAACATTTCAATCCTGTTGGCCCTGATGAAGTAGACAGGATCCTCAGTGCTGTCAGTGCAACAACCTGTCAATTAGATTCTTGTCCTTCCTAGTTGGTGAAAGCCTCAAGGACGGTGACCATCAGATGAGTCCAGGCAATGATAAATTCCTCACTGCAAGAGTTTCCAGAACCTTTTAAGGAGGCCCTGGTTTGCCCCTCCTTAAAAAAACATTGCTGGACTCCACTCACCTGGACAATTTTTGTCCAGTTTCCCACATACCCTTTCTAGGGAAGGTGGTACAAAAGGGGTTACATGGCAGCTTCAGAGGGTCCTGGTGGCAACAGATTATCTGGACCCCTTTCACTCTGGTTCAGGCCTGGTTTTGGATAGAAACTGCATTGTTGCATTTGTTAATGATCTCTGGTGAGAGCGGAATGGGGTACTGCATCCATCTTTGCTCTTGACCTCTCATCAACTTTCAATCCCATTGACCGTGGTATCCTTTTGGACCGGCTGGGGGCGCTAGGTCTGGGCATTATAATCCTGCACTAGTTTGGCTTCTTTCTCTAAGGCTGGTCCCAATCAGTGTTGATAGGGAGTGAGAGGTCCTGCCCACAGCCATTCCTTGGTGGCATGCTGCAGGGCCTCATATTTTCTCCACTCTTATGTAACACCTACACTGCTGGATGAAATCATCCATCACCATAGGATGAGGTGTCATCAGTATGCTGATGATACTCAAATCTACATCCACATCCCTGGTAATCCAAGTGATGCTGCCACTGCCCTCTCGGTGCAGGTCTGGATGGGGAACAATGGGTTTTGGTTGGATTCTGGCAAGACTGAGTAGCTTTGGGTGCCAGGAGCTTCAGGATCCAGGACTCTTCTTTAACTCTGGATGGAGTACTTACTTCTTTAACTCTGGATGGGGTAGCACTGCCCCAGTCAGACCCAGTGCACAACTTGGAGGTTCTCCTGGACTTGTGACTCCTGCTCAAAGAACAGGTAGCAGTCATGGCTAGGAGAGCCTTCATACAATTTTGCATTGAGCACCAATTGCACCCTTTTCTGGACTGGGAGTTCCTGCACTCAGTTACTTATGCCCTAGTCATCCCACCTCAGAACTATTGCAATGTGCTCTACAGGGAGCTACCCTTGAAGAGCATTTGAAAGCTACACCTGGTGCAGAATGCTGCTGTGCAGACAGTTCTTGGGGCCCCTAGAATGGCCCATGTAACACCACTGTTCTGCGAGCTGCACTGGCTACCAGTTTGCTTACAGGTGCAATTCAAGGTGTTGGTTCTTACCTTTAAAAATTCTTCATGGAATGGGTCTGGGTTACCTGAGGAACTCAGGTTTATCTCAACCAACGGGGTTAGCCCACCCTACCAGTACTAACAGAGGAGGCATGTTGCAGACCCTATTAGTTAAGGAATGCTAACTGGTAGGGTCCAGGAGAAGAGTCTTTTCTGCCATAGCTCCTATCCTGTGGAACATTGTGCCCCCCCCAAGTGAGGTCCACACTCACCCTTTTAGTCTTCTGAAAGGGCCTGAAGACACACCAATGAGGGTGTGTCATCATGGAGGTGACCAGCAGATGAAGTTAATCGCACCTCCGCTTACTGTACCTCACTCCTCTCCTTTCTGTTTAATTTTAAGTTAATTTTAATGTTTATTGTTTTTAACATGTTTTGCAATGTAAGCTGCCAAGGTCATTTTTTGAGTTTGGTGGCATATAAATTTGATAAATAAATAAGATATATTATTTGAAAAGAAATAGTGGGTCCTTCCAGAAACAACCATGAACCTGTGAAATCAAAATGTAGAGCAGAGTTGATTATGTAGAACAATCATATCCAAATGTGTATAGCTCTGTGGGAAAAAACAATGGAGTGATGGGAGATTATACAGCCTTGACTTTGGACTATAATTGGGACCAGAACTTGTGCTGCTAAGTAAGTCTCACCTGATTTTACAAACTTTTTTGCTGTGATCATTAAGTGAATCACCACAGTTACATATTCAGTCATTGAATCTCACAGTCATGAAGCAAATCTGGCTTCCCCCTGTGACTTTGTTTGTCAGAAGCCAGCTAGGAAGGTTGCAAAAGGCAATCATGTGACTCCAGGACACCGCAACTATTGTAAATATACATGGTTGCATTTTGTACTCTAAAATATGTATATTCACAGCCATGTGGTCAGTCTTGCCAATCTCAAAAAGCTTGCAGGATCAGGCCTGTTTATTACTCAGAAATTTAAAAAAATGGAAGGATGTGGTAAACCACTTTCATATTGCTGCAAAGAAAACTATATGGACATGAAATTATCAGGTATCAGACATCTTTTTCTTTTCTATCCATTCTTTTCATTTCTATCCAAAACAATTTCTGAATCTGATGGTAGAACCGCATTTAAAATTACATTTCTGTCTTTCAGCAGCAATTTGTGTGAGAGTTTCAAGATACTTTAAATGGTTTTATGAAATCACCTTTGATACCAGTGCCACACTTGTAATTACTCTTTCCGGATAACCTTTGTTGAAATACCCTGTGATGAATATTCCCCTAAAATTTGTCCATCTCAGTGATCAATTTGTTTCACTTTCTACAATTTGCATTAAAATAGAAATAAAAATTAGCTGTCCTAATTTATACTGTACAGGCTGTGCACATTTTGATTATATGCATGACAATTTATTTGCACGTTTTATCAAGGAAGTATGTCAGGAAATTGCATTTTGATGTATATGCTTTCATAAGAGGTGAGAATGAGATTGGTTCATAATAACTTTCAAGCCAAGGGAAGTTCTTCACCATCCATAGAATCAGGAAGGGGGCTACAGTTAAACCCATCTACTGTACTAATTATTAACACATTGCCTTTTTTAAGAGATATGGTTCAGTTTTTAATCACTTTTCTTGTACGTGTTGACAGTTTATTCTTATTTATGCTACCACTGAAGTTCTGCAGCATTTTTAACTGCAAATCCCATTAATGTTGAGGTATCAGTGAAGCAGGGATATTCAGTCAGCCTTTTTCTTCCTTTCTTTATTGCCACACCTGTATGACCTCTATTACTGTTGTTTCATCCTATTAAATTTGTGCTTTTAGCCATGAGAACAAGTTATATTATTTTCTCCTGTTTAGAAAACCTCTAAATTATCTAAGCAGTCATCACAATACCACATGCAACAGTTCCTGTAAATTGTTTGATAAGACTTTTTCAGACTTGTGGCTACTTGGGAGTTGGAAGAAAGGTTAGTGCAGAAGGACTACAGGATGGGCTTGTGAAAAATTCTGTCTTGGACTGAGCACTGGTTTGAATCCTTTAACTTTATACTGCGGGATTGATGTGAACTAAGCAGATTCAGAGGTGACAGCAGAAAAACTGTGGGAGAAACATTCTCTCTCCAATAATGAGGCAAAGTGCTGTCACTTTAGCACCAGAAGTATATTGCTTTTCCAGGAAAGACCAAAATAGTATCTTCAGCTTTCTGCTCTTTTCATGGGATAGGCCAGATAGTGAGTAAAAGTGTGTGTATTGGGGAGCTGGGGGAGAATAAACTCTTCATTGCTGAAGACTCATCTATCTTCCACACTTCTTCTTATGCCTGTGCTTTCCCCCACTCCACTTGAAAGGGCAAAATGCCTTTGGCAGGAAGTCTACTTTTGCCCATTGGTTTGCCAAATTGTTCTCTTTCTTTTAAATCTTTGCCTCTTTCTGAGTTTTCCTCTTCAAAGTTAAATTGGTCTTGGCCAGTTCCTTGTGGAGGTCTACTTAGTGTGTATTGAGGTCATGGGAACTTCATTCTTGTTGGTGTAGATAAATCTGCATTGGAGATATTTTGTTTACATGTGATATGCACAAAGTGTTTAAAATTACTTGAAAGTAGCATTGTTCCTACAAGTTCATCTTGATGTACAGCACAAGGTGGACATTCTATCAGTTTAGGGTGTGGCGTTATGTACTCAGCTCTTTCTATCTATCTATCTTAGCATAAAAGTGTCATATTTGAGAATTCATGTAGGAGAAAATTTCAAAGATAGAAATTGCCAAGAAAAAGGTGTGTCTGAATGAATTGGAAGAGGAGGAAGAGGAGACCATCAAACACCAGGAGTCAGCTAGGTAGTATGATGATGCTAAGCTTCAAGAGAAAGACTGAAAATCTGTGGTTTGAATGGTGTGCATTCATGTTGCTTTGTTGAACGAGCTGCACTGGCTCCCAGTTTTTTTTTCCAAATGCAATTCAGATGCTGGTCATCATCTTTAAAGCACTTTATGGCAGAGGACCAAGCTGTCTGCAAGATTGTGTTTCCCTAAGGATATATACCCTTCCAATCAGGTCAGATAGTGTAGACACGCTCCTCCTCTCTTCCTCTAAATATTGCATCTGCCCTTTCTGTGGCAGCCCCTGACACATGGAGCACTTTGCCCCCTGAAGTTCAGCAGGCCTCCATCCTTTTAGCCTTCTGTAAGGCTTTGAAGACCTGGCTGACCTATAATATAAACATATTATATATTTAAAATATTAATATCAATATTAGAACTGATTTGGCACCAGGTTTTTGTTGCTTTTGATGTTAGAACTGATTTGGCACCAGGTTTTTGTTGCTTTTGATGTTTTAATCAATTGATTTTATAGCTTTAATATGATTCTATATGTCTTTTAATTTTTGATTGGGAGCTGCCCAGAGTTGGTTGAAAAATGGGTGGTGATACAAATGTTTTAAACAAACAAATAAGATGGGCATACTGAAGACTTAAGGGAGGACTTGAAGCAGATATTGAGTGGAGGGGTGGAATTATTTTAGTTCTGATAATGGGATTTTAATGGGTGAATTTGAAATCTGGAAAAATTTTACGAACAGAGAAACTGTACCTGAATAATTCTTTGCATTATAACTGGATGATAGAATATCCTGTATAGGGCTTTAAAATATTGACATTAGAGGTTGATGTATGAAAAGATGGGCTAAAAGATAAATCATAAGGGGTTGCAGTTGAAGAGAGAAAGGAATTGGCAAATTCAGTGTGCAAAAAAGAATGACTGCACTAGCTGTGGTTGAAAATCACTGCATGTCTACAATAATTTTGCATTTTTTCCCCTTGGTATTTAAAATGGTTAATAACATAAAATGTTACACCTGCCTATTTTAATTAGTAAGGCAGGGCAGGGGAATTGTTGTTTCAAACTGGTATGTATTTAATTTTGGATACATACTCACCTACATTTTCCATTTGTTTGCAGAAATATAAAACCACATTTAAATGTTCTTCTTTTTCCACCAGTTTTCTCCCTATAGGTGATTGTGTTTAGCCTCAGAGAAAAATATGCATTGAAAGAGGGAAAAGCACCATGGCTCAAAACTGAGAAAAACAAACAAACAGCAAAACATTACACAGCAAAACATAAAGGACTGGAGCAGTTAGTGAGTTCTCAAATGTAAAGAAATGTATATCATGCATGAATTAATGTTGTCCTTACTGCATATATAAATGATTTCCTACATAATTTGAGATGGTACGCATTAATCATATGCGTTAAGGCTGTATATGCTTTGAAAATTATCTGGAAGCATGCTTGCAGTGCCTCTTTATTTTTCTGGTTTTCAAATGAGCCTAAAGAAAGACATAGCTGGACTCATTAAAGATAAGGTAAAGGTTTCCCCTTTCAGTCATGGCGAACACTAGGGAGTGGTGCTCATCTCCATTTCATAGCTGAAGAGCCAGCATTGTCTGAAGATGCTTCCGTGGTCATGTGGCTGGCATGACTATATCCTGAGGCTCATGGAATGCTGTTACCCTCCCACCATTTAAAGTGGTACCCATTTATCTACTTGCATTTTGCATGCTTTTGACTGCTAGGTTGGCAGGAGCTGGGGCAAATAACGGGAGCTCACCCCGTTATGCAGCTCTTGGGTCTCAAACTCAGGCTGCCAACCTTCCAGCCAACAAGCCCAGCCAGACCACCACACCCCCTTAATACATGAATATCTCACACATAGGTACCTATACATTTAAATTAACTTTGAGCTTTGCACAGGCATGGTATTATTTTTGTGAATCTTTTAATAAGGAATAAATGGAAGCCACTTCAAAGAAAGGACAATGATCTGCAATATATGAATATGTAATATTTTCACATTCAAAAGCATAGAATGATTAACAAGTACCTTGATCCATCTCTCATTACAAGGATTGAAATGATAACTTTGCACTGCCTGAGTATCATTCTGGACTAATGAAAGTAATTTAAAATTGTAGATGACATGACATGCACTTTGCAAACTTGCCTTCCGGTGTACTCTAAAACATCTTTTATGAATCATTTTCAAAACATGCACAGCTCCACCAAAAATGCAATGCTGGAACTTCCAAGAGTAAATTTAACATAATTAACAAGTCATTGACCTTGAGGTATTCCTGAATGGATTGGCTTTGCATTACACTTGGACTATTGCAGGGAATGTAATATCTTGGATCATTGTTTAATTACTTTATGAATTTGAAATTAACATGCAACTCCACACCTTCAACATCTTACCTATGGAAAATTACCACATTAAAATTTCCCATAGTTCTTTATTGCCAGACAAACTATTGCATGCTTCTTTATCTTCAGACGGGTTCAGTTGTAGTGAAACCATTTGATCACGTAAACATATTACAGTGAGTTAGAATAACTGGGCTTGTAATATTACAGTCATTAATCATGTAAACAAACTTCTTAGATAGATGGAAAGTTTGAAAAACAGGATTAATTCAGCAGATAATGGGGATGTTTGTTTCAAGCCAAGTCCTTCAGTAGATGTCTAGAACTCCTAAAGACTCATTAGAAGCATTTGCTGTGTAGATTACTCAGAAGTTGAAGTAGTTCTTATTGACCCTGGCTGAGACTCACAGCCCCCTGAATGGACAAGAGCACTCTGAGAGGCTCATTTTTTCCATCCCCTAATTTTTGCCATCTTTGAGATTGGTGCCCTTTCTTTTTGCACTGATTGGATGCTGGTTGGTGATAATCTCAAGCAATAGCTATGGTGTAGTTTCTAGATAAGGAAGAAAACGCTCAGTGGAATTTGACTTCTTGGGGAATTAGTGGATACTTCTTTGTGGGAAGAAGTGGTGGATTGTATTTGGTAGAGAATTCTTTCTGGGGTAGAAAGACAGAGCATGAACCCATTGAATGAATAAATGGCCTGATTAAGATCAGTCATAAGATTCTACTTCCTCTTTGATCTTTTTAAGGGAGAAAATGGCAACAATCTTACTAGAACAGCGTAGGCACGGTGCTTGTCTTAACTATTTACAGTTGGCAGCTGGTCAGTTCAGGACCCAAGCACCACTGTGTAACAGGGTGAGGTCCTATTATTTGCCCCAGGTCCTGCCAACCTAGCAGTTCGAAAGCATGTAAAAATGCAAGTAGATAAATAGGTACCACCTAATTTAGGTGGGAAAGGTAATAGCATTCCATGCACCTTGCCATATAGTCATGCCGACCACATGACCACAGAAGCACCTCCAGGTAAATGCTGGCTCCCTTGGCTGTGAGAGGAGCACTACCCCCTGGAGTCAGCCATGACTGGCAGGGGAAGCCTTTACCTTTACTAGCATAATATTTAGACTGAAAAGAGAAAATATGAAGGAATCAAAAAGTCTACTTAAAGAATTGATGGTTGCAAACCATTTACTCATCAAGACGAAGTATAATAATACAGTACATAGAGCCAACCATGTGTTCCTCCACAGAAAGACATTGAAGTCCACACAGTTCCAGATATTACACCCTCAGAAACAGAACCAGCGTCTTCCGCTTTCAGAACCATTGAAAATAAACACAACACTTAGCAAAAAGGAACTGCATTGCTTATTCCATGCCTTATCCCTGCAACAAATTTAAATTCTTTCTTTTAGATTATTTGTTCTGAAATAGATCCTTATCCTTCCTTACTAGTTACACAGATAAGTATTTTTATCTTTATCTGAATTATTAAAATAATATAAATCAGGAAAATATTAAAAAAATATAGCTTTAATTTGTACATTCATTCCCTTAATATTGTTTTAATTTTTTTTCTCCCACCCTTGCTGTCTTCATAAATATCTATATTAGAACAATTTAGTATAATAATTTATACTAAAGTGCCTGCAGATTTTTTTTTCATCTTGGCTTACATACTACACTAAGGGAAAGGAGTAATGAGGATGGACAGAAGCTTAGTTTCTCTCCCTTTCCATTAATATCCACTAAGCTTGCTTCAAGTATTTAGAGTATACCTTTCACCAGTTTTATCTTAGCAGTGTTTGATTTTGCTCAAATATGTTGCAAAGAAATGATAGTTTTCTAGAAAGGAGAATCTTTCCTTGTTAAACCTTCTTATACAAACAATTGTGGATAGTGGAAGCAGGCCTCCTTACATAATTTTGCTGCTATCTTTATGGTTTATCATGTGAACAAATTCAGTTTGAAGTGAGCCAAGTCATACCTGTTAAGGTTTAATCAGTTGAACATATCTAGAAAAAAGTATTAATAGATTATTAATGGAGATCTGAGTTAAGAGCATCCAGGAAGTTTATCAAAATACCGTAAGTGATGATGGACTAAATGTGATTGTCATTTGGTGTTCCAAATGTTTTAGGATAGTTTGCCATTTGTTATTTATCTGAATTTTAGAATGTCATGTGTTCTCAATTTTTTAAAAAAGATATTTATATGTGATTGTAATGAAATTGTGATCTGCTATTTTGGTGAAGTTATCATCATCAGGACTGTGAAACCAGGGCTAATTTCTGTGGTGTGCTTTGATGGGTGGCATCTGTGGTGTTTCTGAAAAACTCTCCTTTATTCAAGAAACTTTTTTTCCGTTGTGAACTGCGGAGAGCTGTCCCCCAAATGTGGTCATTTGTATTAATTTTATCTACTGTGCTATAGAAGATAGGTGGTGTATTGCTGGACTGAACCCTTGACATCTCATTCAACAGTCTGTTATCATAGTGGCCAATCAACTGCACAAGAAGCCCTCTAGTCTTCTAATAGATGGCCTTCAGAGGCAGTTATACTGCCATCTATGCTAATAGCCAATGACCCCCCTGTATATTGGGGTATAAACTCCTTTATGTTGATTATCATAACATTTAAGTCGTAGATTATTCCATGCCACCTTTCCTTCTCCTTCTCTGCTTGTTGATTGAGTGGAAAAGATCTGGGTGTTCTTAAACATATTTCATTTATATGGGGTTCGCAATGTCCATGTCATTGTGAATTTAAAGGAAAGAATCCTGAGATACTACAGCAGATTAAACTTTCCAAAGCATTTGCTTTAGTATCCCTTCGACTAGGTCAGGATGGTCTGCCTGCAGTTTTTTGTTTCTTGGCTTAATTTCATGCAGCCATCAGTTTAATTTTAAAATCCTTTGCAAACATTTCATTTTATATTCTGGCAATATTAATTTGGCCTTTCCTAGACAAAGAAAAGAGGGGAAACACTCAAAAGAAAAGTTAAATTTAGAGATCTTGTACATCTGGACTATTTACGACATCAAAGTTGTTAGTCTCATGAGATTGGATTCTTCCTTGGCATTTGGTTTTAAAGATCTGCTTTTAAGACCTTAACTTTCAGAAGAAGTTCGAGGACTGTGGACCAAAAGCTGCTCTCTCTATAATGTGCTGCGCCAGGTATGCACTTGGTTCGTTCAGTCTTGGCATTCAGGAAAATATTGAGAATCTTTTTGGTTAAATGCCACATTTAGTTGCTGGCTGTTGAACAACCATGATGACTTTAGATATGGCTCATTATTGCTGTTGTGGAATGTTCCTTTTATAGTATTATACACTGGCCAGTA
>JANHZU010001458.1:458922-471476 GCA_032468055.1 Acrochordus granulatus | reverse complement strand
TCGGTCAAGGAATTTCGGCTGGCGGGGTCTAGGAGAAGAGCCTTCTCTGCTGTGGCTCCTGCCCTATGGAACATCTTACCCCTCGAGCTGAGGGATGCCCCCTCCCTGATGGCCTTCTGGAAGGGCCTTAAGACCTGGCTCTTGAGATAGCCTGGGGCTGCAAGGGGAGCTCATCATCATTATGGAGGTGGCTGATGGATTCTTAGCCATCCTTACCCCCCTTTTTATATATGAAATCCTTTTAGCCCACCTCGCTAGTCTGCTGGGTTTTTTATTTTATTTTAATGGGTATTTTTATTTTTAAACGTTTTTAATGTATTGTTTTTAGTATTATTAGCCTCCGAGAGTCTCTGGATTTTGGCAGCATACAAAATAAATAAATAATGTTTGGGTTACTGAAAGACTTGGATATGTTCTAGTCTTAGATAAGAAATAAGGACCGTTGAAGCAGTAGGGCTTTAATCCCACCTGTTTTGGCGATTGTAGTCATTTGAACAGCAGTGCTTTATTCTTTGACTTGTTTGTTCCTATTTTGTTTATTAGACACAGTTAGCTAGGTTCACATGTTGTTTGTTGGTTGTGAATTCTGTGTGACCTCCAGCTTCATACATGTAACTTCCAGAGCACTACAGAATCAGATGAGCATTGTAGCTTTTAAAAAATGTTTTGAATTTCAGGAGCAAAATTATTGTCGTTAACAGTATTTGCGGACCATTAGTATACTTATTTCATTCCTTAAAAACTCACACAAATTTGAGTTGATTTTTGAGGGATTGGGGGTTAAGGAGAACAAATGTAAACATTTTCAAGCCGTGAATGATCTCCCCTCAACACCCCCCCAGCTTTCTCCACTATTCTCATATATTTGTTTTATTTACTCAAAAGATTTATATGGTCGCCCATCTTAGTTAACACTGGGCAGCTCACAACAATAAAACTAGTAAATATAAAACACTCATAAAACAGTAAAACAAAAACCCTGCCCTTAACCCTCTTCAGATGCTCTGCAGTAAACTTCAGTAAACTTTGCCTAACATTGGGAGATTTTAGACTGACAGTTTTCACAGTTATGGAGGAGCTCCATGCAAACTGTGGAGACAGCTTTGCAAAGCAGCCAATGCTAGAAATAGAGAAGGATACAGAACAGCTTGAGGGGAAATCTCATGCTCAGATCAGATTACAGCAATTGTACATGAGCAAAATAGAATTCCCTTTCCCAGAAGGAATACAAAGCAAAAAAAAAACTGAAATAAGAAATTAAAGTCGACCAAGTTCCTTCTACATTCTTCACAATATTCCTCTGCATTTGGCCAACAATTCCCACCCCTGGATCAGTTTGATTGTCTCTTGAGAAACCATCACTTAGGTTCAAGTTATGGTTCAAATTAAAATACTGACTGCTTTTTAAGACCAAGGATGAGTGGGTGAGGGTCAGGACAGTAAAGTATAGGAACAAGCCCACTCTTCGATGTAAAAGGTGTTAGGAGCAAACAGCTCCTTGAATTTGGAGGGGCAAAAAGTGGGCAAGGAATTACATTAGAAAGACTGTACATAATTCAAGGAGCTGTTTTCTCTTAACACATTTTACATAGAAGAGTGGACTTGTTCCTGTACATATATAACACCATGTCCAGCGGTATCCTCCCTGCTCAGTTACTTCTACGTAGTCTTCTCATCTTCTTCTTCTTTTGGCTGCTCCGTCAGGGGTCGCCACAGCATACCTTCTACATAGTCCTCCCATAATTATGTATATTCCAACTAACTTTATGGTAGGACTGTGTAGAAATAACTGAGCAGGAAGGATACTACTGTACATGATGTCATATATTTGATGGTAACACTTAATTTACACCTTTGGCAGCTCCCAGCCAGCTTCCTGCTATATTTTTAGGAGAGTCTCTTAAGTGCTGCTATATAAGATCCATCCAGTTGTTTTTAATGAAACTTGCATTCTGTTTTCTCTGGTGATTCTTAAAACCTCTTATATAATCTCAGCCACACCCAAGCATCTTATTTGCAGTGATTGGTGTCTCTGAGAGATCCTCTTGCCAGTCTCCTATAAGAAATGCCAGAGAGAAGCTGATCATTATTGGTCTGTATTACTGCAGTTTTTGGGAGCTACCAATCCTAGATTGAGGTGGTATCCATCCTCAGATTTAGAAGCTAAGATTCATTATTGCTACACAGTGGATTAATGGATGTGGTAGCCCCTTGCATAAACTCTTCAAAGCTAGAAACGGGAATGACAGTATGACAGAGAGCAATTAATTAGATGCATTAATAGGTGAACTAAGAAGGAAGAATTTTGTGTATAAAAATAGGAGTTAGAAAATAATCTTATATGCTTGGCAGTCTTTATATGTGAAGTCTTCTTCAGCAACTGGTCTTCAAAAATGTGGAATGGCAGGGAACTAGTTCCAAACACTTGATAAGTAGAGATTTTATAAATATGATTAAAAGGTTTCCCCAACAAAAAAAGACAAGAACAATAGTAAACATGTAACAAGCTCAGTCTTGCATGCTGGGTGTTGCAAGTAATTCTTTGATGGAATTTTGAGCATCAATGTTTGCCTAAATTATGAAGAAACCTTGCTTACTAGACAGACAAGACCTTCCAGAAACTGGAATTAGCACTAGATTGTCTATTAAAAGCAGATTCTTCAGTGATTGAAGACATTAATTATATACATGCTTTATATTCTCTATATCACTCTGCAATATAAATCAGTGTCCAGGATGGTACTTAGCAAATTTTCCAGTTTATTTAGAGAATAAAAATGTTGGAGTGAGCAACTAACAGTATATGATGATCATTTGAGAACAATCCCTATTAAAATATGACTTTATATTCAAAATCTCAGAGTTATCTAAGAGCTAAAGCTTCTCTTATTATGTAGGAATGCCATATCTAGGCTGTTAAAATATGGATGACCACTAGAGAGCAGTACAGAGATAGAGATAGCTTTAATTTTTTGCTCCTATCTAGTGGTCATCCAAATTCTTACAAGCCAGGTAAGTTGTATCAACTTTATCCCTTCCCTAACCCTTCCAAAAGGAGACTTCTGATTAAATGAGCGCTGTAAAATAGTGATTTAATTTTGTTAGTTTGGAAAAAAAATGGACTGAAGAGAAATCCCTCAGTAGTCCTTCATATCAGCAGGGAAGTGATGGAGAGGAAATTAATGAGACGGAAGCCAGCTCTTAGACTCTCATCAAGTAGGGCAAAATAACAGCTGAATCTTCCCAGGAACATGTGCATACATAAGTGAGTGTGGTGTTTAATTTGATCAGTGTTTATTAGCCAGGTTGATGAATTTGGTAAAGCTTTTTTATGGAAGCCAAAATATCAGAAGCAAGATGAGTGTTCTGACAGACTGACATTTGTGAAGTCTGTACAGAGACTCCTGATCTTATTGGGGGCCTTAGAAGCCTTTTTCCTGAATAAAGGCTATTAAGGCACAGGGCTCAGGTTTCCTAGTGCTATGATAAAATTTCTGAGCAGAGCTGAGTTGAGACACGCTCTCCATTAAATAGAAAAATCACTGTGTGGTAAGCAAACACATGAGACCAATATTTACTTGTCTCTTGACTGAATTGCATCCTTTCCAACAAGCAAGTATCCTCAAACTCTCTTATCAGGAAGAAAATTCTGTATATAGCTCCCTATACAAAATACTAGGATGTTCTTCCTTATTGTTTAGACCAGTCTTGCTGCCATATACTTTCCAAATGTGTTAATGGCTGGGAATGATGGGAAATATACCTTGTCAACATGGTGAAAAGTTTTCATACCTGTGATTGTAATTTCAGCACTTGACTAAGGTATTTGCAAAAGATAAATGTGATTTTGGTGACGGAAAATTGGTGTGATATTTGCTTTTACCACTAGACATTTTTCTGTCATTTTTTTCTGTTATGTAGTCCTTCTAGATTTTTTTTTCATTTTCTAATAATCAGAACAGATTATTATGAAGAAAATCTTTTTCAGACTTTCTTAATTAAAGGACACATATCCTAACTGAAAGCATAGTTTTGCATGACTGATAGTGAAACTTGATTTATACTAGCTACATTGACCAAAGTAACTTAGTTTATTTCATATCTAAAGAAAAATATATTAAATTTTAATTTGGCTTTTTTTTTATTCAGGAAAGTAGCAGTTGCTGTATGAGCATTTCTTTACTGAGCTTTTAAACATGCTTCAGATTTGGGTATCTGGCTGTCTCTGAGGTGGACAAGGCATAGACACAAATGAATTATATCTACAATTCTTCCCAGGGCTCAAGTTGTCAGGGTCCTGTTATGAATAAATTCAGTTTCCTCTCTAGTGAGAGATTGGAAATCAGTCTTAGGTTTATGGAATCTACATCATCATATAAAGATTAGATTACCTGAACTGCAAATGTACATTTAATTTCTGGAGCAGCAGGGGGCATGCATTCAATACTGCATTACCCCAAGTTAACCATTCATCTCTCTCTATAGGGAAACAGAAAGGAAAGAGTATAAAAGTATTCAAGATCTCTTATTGTGGAAAAATAATATTCAAAAAAACTTGTAATCTAGATTATCCAGTTGGGCACCTACTTGAGTTGAGTTACATCAACCTTCCTAGGCCTAAATCTTTTTGGGAATGTTATGCTATATTTTCCTTTGATCCAAACCAGCATGGCCAGAGAATATGGGAGTTATGGCCCAGACATCTCACCCAATCCTGAATGGGAATACTAGGCTACGTGATGATAGCTTTACAATAGCGATCAACTTCAGACTAGGCTGGTATCAAAAATTCAGAGATGGAATGGTGCAAAATGAATTTTATTTTAGTTATCTCAGTCACAGGTTTGCAGGGAAAAGTTTTTACTATGTAAATGAATTCCCAGTAAATGAAATTGAGTTCTAAAAATATTGCCTTCCTCCTACTGGTGTTAAGTATTCAGATAAAAAAAGATGGAAATGTTTGGCAATCCTTATTTTAATATAATGCTTGCTTTATTCCATCTTTATGAGCACAAAAGTGGGCTATTGTGCAAGTTTGTTTCCATACACATTTGGAACAAGATGGATTTTGTTGCTGTTGTTAATTTTGAGTCCTAGGAAGAGCCATGCTGGATAGAACCAACAGCCTCTATCTTGTCTGCTGACCTGATTTTCAGAGTAAACAACCGCTTGTGAAAGTCTGCAAGCAATATATATAAAATAAAGGGAAAATGCTGCTCCTACTGCTGTTTCTGTTGTTCTGATCATATATCTGATTTTATCCATTGCATGTCTTATTCTTGGTTCTGTTTAATTTATTTTGAAATTAAGTTGAAAACCACACCACATTAAATCTGCCATTTAACTGGGCACGGTGAGAAGTGTTTCTTCCTCTTTATCCTATGAGGGCTGATGCTAATGAGGCAAGAACTGGTAGTTCCCAGACTAGAAACTGGCTAAATTGTATCCGAGAGTCTTCTGCCAAATTTAGTCAAGAGGTGAATCAGGAATAAATTGTCTAGAGATTTGTGATTATTGTCAAGGCCAATTGTGATGTCTCACACATTCTAATCTTCCATCATTCAGATTCACTGGATGACCCTCAGCTCTAGCGAAAAACCTATTTCTAGACACCTTTATCATATCATATATACTTATATAAACCTCTATCATGCCTTCCTTTATTTTTTTCCCCAAACCTGAAATTGACAACAAAATTTACATCATTTCCTCGTAGGAGCCTGGCCCCAGCTGCTCAGTTATTTTGACTTATTTTATTATTAAATCTTATTTATATGGCCGCCTAATTCACTCATAGTGACTCCAGGCAGCGTGCAGAAGTGCTAGACTGCTAGAAATAATCAATTTGGATTTATCAATAGACTGCCTTTCACACCAATTAACTTGTATTCTCTAGTCAATCTAGTCAACTAGCTCCAGTCTTCTCTCATATACTTTAGAGCAGTTGGAATTCCTTCCCCAATAATTTCTTAGTTAATGGGTCTACATTGCACTGATCCTCCATTGAACTGTGTTGAAAAAAAATTCAGAGCCTCTTTCAAACATGAATCAAGTTTTCTTGGCAACATAATAGAAGTTGTTGGCCAGTTGTGCTGATCAGAAGTGGCCGGCACTCTGGTTTGATCTGCAGCTCTTCATGACAGGGTGAGCTCCCGTCACTCGCCTCCAGCTTCTGCCCACCCAGCAGTTCGAAAGCACGCAATTAGATAAAACGGGTACCACTTAGGTGGGAGCTGGCTGGCTACGGCGGGAGTGGCAAGTCGAGCAGCAAGTTGGAGTGGACTACCCTCCTACCAGGGGCGGAGCAGGAACTGCGGAGGAGGCTCTGATGTGAACATCGCCAGCCAGCGGGGGGGTGGGGGTGGCGGAGTTAGTAAAAACACATAATGTATAATAGCTAATCTATGTAAGCCGCCAAGAGTCTTCAGAAATTGGCGTCATAGAAATGTGTTAAATAAATAAAAATAATATCGGTATCCCTAATGGGTAGTTTCCCATTCAAGTACTAATCAACCAGCTTCTTAGCCCAGATGAGGTTAGCTTGGCACTGGTACCTATTGAGGTATCATTGATATTCAAGAGGTACTGTGACATATGATGATTGTCCATGGTGCATGTACATGATAATGGTTGTACCTTAACCACCTAGGTATTCTAGTAGTGCCTGACATGGATTTAACATTATTACCCTTCATGAGGTAATAAATGTTCCACAAGGATCATTTCCTATGTCCGCTGCAGCTGCTTGATGTAATTGAAACCCAACCTGACTCTAACTATGTTAGCAGATGTAGTGTTGGTTGTACTTCGTAATAATGACACTTTTGTCATAGCAGCTGGAAATTCTAAGAGTTTAATCCCAGAATCCTTAGAGGAAACCATATTGGTGCAAGCCTGATGAGATGTTGGGATTCAAATGAGATTTAAGGTTTATATTAAAATTTCATCACCAACATGAATGAGCCAGGTTGTTACAGAACAGGAAAAGAGGGCATCTGTACACTAATTGTAGGTAAAACCATTCTCACTCTTCGCCATGTTGACTGAGGATGCTGGGGGTTGTAAATCAAGTGTGGATAGCACTGGATTGGGGAAAGCTGCTGCTGAGAGATCCTGGTTAAATGGCTGCAAATGCTAAGCATCTGTTTGATTAGTAGTTAATTAATTTATGCCTCAAAGTATGATACAATCCCAGCCTCTATGATTAAAATGTGGCAGTGGGATTAATTATGGTTCGCATGTTTATTTCTAACTTTTAAAAACTGATTTTCTTCATTAGAACAAATCACAAAGTAGTTTTGCAAATATAGTCTATGGCCCAATTCCTGGTAGTAAGGATATTGGGAAACTGGAAAAACTAATGGCCATTCCTAGTCTGCAAACAAACCACCTTTCTTTCTGTTTATTGCCTACTGCTGCAGATAATGACAGCTGTAAGATAGTATCAGCAGACTGGGCAGAGATGAAAGGGTTTCTCTTTGTTGCTTGCCTATTTAGTTGAAGAAAACCTTGTTTCTTTGGAAAATACAGCTACCAGGTATAAAATTCTTTCTTCTTCTAGGCATAGTTGGCAGCCCTTCAAAATACAGTCCTCATAGGTTGAGAATTTATTACAACCCAAAGAGGAGGCCTTTATGAATGGCATTCATCTTTCGAACAGATTGTGTGTGTGTGTGTTTTAAAGACAGGAGAATGAAGATGCTGGTCTAATTCAACAACTGTATGGACATTCTTATTGCAGAAATTTACTGGTAGTACATTGAAGGCCATTTCAGATGAATAATTACAGCAGCAAATGTGCACGTGTTGCCAAATCCACACATATTCTCTTACTTAATTAAAAAGAAAAATGATTTTCTTCTAAATATATAAAATTTACCATGTAGAGTTTCCTTTATACCCATATTAACTTCTCAGCTCCACTGGGAGCCCAAAAGCTGCTAAAGAAGTGGAACAAATTTAATGGGATAAGATCCTCTGGCCCCCCTGAAGCTTTCACTATAGAGACTTCTACATTAGAATGTAAATGTTCACTTGGCTTAGCCAAGTGTGTATATATATATACATGTTCAGTATATTAATTTTTCCTCCAGAATTTTCTTCCAAAATGCTGAGAGTTTTCAGCAGGTAACCAGAAAGATTATCTTCATTTCTAGCTTGGAAAGTGAGTGAATGAATGAAAGGGATTATTTCTGATAATTAAGATTATCAGTCATGTAGAAATAATTCTAGTCTGTTTTCATTAAGGAGATGACTCTTCTGATTATCCAGAGTCAAATTCCTTGTGTATTTAATCACGCTTGACCAACAAAGTATCTGAATCTGAATGACTGTATTCTGATTTGTTCAATAAAGAAAGTCCTCCATTTATGACCAAATGGAGCCTGCCCATTATAGTCATAAGTCATGACACTCATAAAGTGGGTCATCATTTGATCAAACCTGATTTTATTATTTTTTTTGTGGTGGTCATTAAGCAAACTGTGGGGAAAACAGGAATGAAGCATGTGTGAAAAGAGGGATCAGCCTTGAGTCATTGTGCATGATCAAGTGAAGGAGAGGTGTCCCGCCGGAGGATTGTTAGATATAATTAAAGGTTAAGAGCTTTGTGTCCAGAAAGAGAAATTCTCATAATCACGCAGAACCATTAAAGCAGTAGATTATAATTACTTTCATTTCTCTCAGTTCCTTTCATCCCAACACAAATGCTGCCATCATAAAGCAACTACCACGGTTGTTAAGGGTTGTTAATGGTGCAGTTGTTAAACCCATTGTTCGGAATGGGACATTTTTGATGAAAACCAGAAGATAAATGCTGGTTTTCAGCAAAAATGTCATAAATCAGAGTTATGTGACCGTGGGATTGGTTGCGGATGGCTGCTGAACTCTCAGAATGACCATGGGGGGGGGCCATCATCAGAACTTCAGAACTGGGTCATAGCAACTTTTGGGTTCTGTTATTAACTTTGACTGGTTGCTAAGTGACCAGTTGTAAATTACTACCTGTATTTTCTTGAATAAAAATGACAACAGCTGTGAAGAAGATGTTAAAAGGGAGATCTGGAGATAAATACTAATTTTGGTGCATTTATATTTTATGAGCCTCTTCATTTGCCACAGGCATCAATGATTGGGAAATACTGGGAATAAAAATCTGTAGTGTGGACATTCTGGATTTGCAACGGTGGTGAAGGTATCAGCTAAGCCCCCCAAACGCTACCAAAAAAAGCAGTAGGAGAAGCAGAAAGATGACAAACAGTTGAGGATCAAGTTTTTTTAGAATCTTGTCAAGGATATTTAAAAATGTCAAGAGACTTGGGGGTTTCACCTGATAAATATAATAACGTGTTATTTCTCACTTCCATGTGTCAAGTTTACATATATTGTTATTCCTTTTGTATTTTGTCTTCAGAAAAAGAGTGCTGTTGCACATGCAAAGTGCAAATTTCAAAGGATGTGCCAGAATAAAATGTCTTTACATATTTTAAAAACATTAAGGGGAGGAACCTCAAAAGCACTTCAGTGTGGCCCGTAGACACCCAATGACCATGGGATGCTATTAACTGATGGAGCCAGGAATTGGATGGAATTTCATGAGAGGGCAGCATTTTGATGCAGACCCTTTTCATCATTTTTGGGGTCAGGGAGACTCTAAGGATTCAGAAATAAGACTTTTCCCATTCTGTGCTTTGGAGAGTTGATCACTGGAAACTGGATATATCTGTTCCTGAATATTCTGTGGCACGATTGTCTGGAAGTGTTGCAATGGAAAATCTGACATTTGTGCTTTGTGCTCTTTGGCGGGCATTAGAGAATGTAGATGTTGTTTTAATATAACATGATAGGGAGAAATGAATTCATGTTCAGTTTTTTAGAAGAAGTAGATTAGAGTTCAGAGCAGAATTAGCAAGGGGCAGATGTTCAGGACTGAATTAACAGATACAGAGAAGTTGCTCTTTTGTACTGCAAAATAAGACATAAGTTATAGGACTTGGCCAGAGCCTGTGTTTCTACTTTTGAAATTCATGTCTCTTTTAATTCACCACAATTTCAGATGAGTACTATATTGAGAACACTGACTGTTTCTTTCCATTTAATAGGCTAAAATTGATCCAACTACTTTGTGCCTATTGGCATAACTTTCAGTTAACTTCTACAACAATATTATTTGGCACAGAAAAGAGACCTTGGCTGTTCTTTTAGCATAATTTTAGCTTACTTTCAGTAGTATTTAGGTTCAGATACTTTATTGCTCAACCATGGTTAGACATACAAGGAATTTGACTTCGGTACAGCAGCTCTCAGTATTGATATCATCAAGTTGTTTCTTGTTATTCAGGACAGAATCTGATCTTAAGAATTAAACTGAATATTGAAGAAGTTTGGGAAGTTATTAATATGCCAGTATTTCCCATCCATTTGTACTTATTAGTAGTACTACTGCTATATATTATAATTATTTTTTTCCTCCATTCAATTTTGTCTGATTCTCTGAGACTGCCTGGACAAGTCCCTGCAATTTTCTTGGCCACATTTTTGGAAGTGGTTTGCCATTGCCTCCTTTCCAGGGCTGAGAGAAAGTGACTAATCCAAGATCAGATGGCTTTATTTCTAAGACGAGAATAATACTCACAGTATCCTGGTTCCTAGCTTGTTGCATAATCACTACACCAAACTGGCTCTCATTATAATTATTAGTATATTTTATATTATAATTATTACTAAATGTAAAAATACGTAGTTGTATTACTTATTATATCCTTGGCACATGTGCTTAAGATTTAAAAAATAAATACACTGCAACATTTTTTTTAGTCTTAGTTGTTTCTTTTTCTGTTTCTTACATTCTAGTGCTGCCTACTTGCTCATCCCTGGATTTTCACTGTGACAATGGCAAATGTATCCGTCGTTCATGGGTCTGTGACGGAGACAATGACTGCGAGGATGACTCTGATGAGCAGGACTGCCGTATGTTAAATACAGAATCATTTTGTCAAAAAAACAGAATGCCACTGATGGATCTGTAGTTGGCCTTTATAGATGGCTAAGGAATAGAACAGTTTTTAGAATAGTTTATTGTAGAAGACTATGCAATTATGTGGGTTTTGCTGTAACCTCAATCATTTAGGTATTGTGGTTTTCTCTGCTATATTGCAAAACTTGATTTTTGGTAGGTGGGACATATTTCAAACTTTTGAAAGTTGTCTTCTTGTACTATCTTTCTACCTTTCTCCTAATTGATGAGTTCCAACCAAAAGTGTGTATCTCTTATCAAAAGATGCTTTGAAATTCTCATACTAAGATCAAGCTTTTATAACTTGTTTACATTTCCTAAGCTATTCATTCAATATATTCACCAACAGTTGTATTCTCAATGGCATTAACTATTTATTGTATTTTCTCATTTAATTTTATTTGTTAAATAGTCTTATGATCTGCTCAGAGAACTCAAATGAGCAGATTATATTTAATGAAAAATTAATGTTCCAAAAATGTCTGGGAGTGTAAAAGCTTCTGTTGACTAAGTAAACCACAATGCTGTGTTTGACGTCTTTTCTTTTTGTGGGTTGTGTTCCTACAGCTCCACGGGAATGTGAGGAAGACGAGTTCTCCTGTCAGAATGGATATTGCATACGCAGCCTATGGCATTGTGATGGCGACAATGACTGTGGAGACAACAGTGATGAGCAGTGTGGTTAGTAACCTGATTGCGATAGGTCCAAAATCTAACATTTTGATGTACCCAAATTACATGAGAAAATTGTTTGTAGCACACTTGATTGGAAAAGAGTGTTTGCATTGGTTTCAGTTCTAACATGGTGGGCTGAAGATAATTTATTTCAATCTTCATGTATGAAGACATCAATGCAAGAGACAAATTGGTACTCTTAGAACTAAGGTGAAAGCTCAAGTTGCAGCTGATGTAATGTCACTGTGTTGGCCAAAATTTGTGGGGGAGAGATTTGTTGTAGTATGCCTAAAAGAAAGTTGGTCTGTGGTTTTAATTCTTTTTGCATTTCTTGATAATTTGCAACTGCAATTTGGCATTGCAATTTCTGGGGTTTTGAGGGCTGTGGTATCCTAATCAGAGATTAGGATACAGCAAGGCTGCAGGCTCAGAGGAAAAAGTTAAGATATTTAACTTGCTGGGCTGGGAAATTGGGGAGCTTGGGGGTAGTGCTGTGTCACTAATGCCACATCAGACTGTATGGTAGTAGAACCTCAGTTTATATATGCCGCTGTAAAAATCCACATTAAAGAAACAGTAATTTTTCTGTGCAGTGGCCAGGGGTGCAGTGGCTGAGCGGTTAAGATGCTGGACTTGTCAGCCGGAAGGAGGCTTTCTTAGGAACTGGGATGATGGTAGAATGTTTAAAGCAAAAAGGGATGCAGCCCGGCTTCAGTGATCTATTGAAATTCTGTGTGAAGATTGGGGCCAATTGTGCAGCAGGAACAGGAGCCATGCCATCTGAGCCTGGTGATTTCCTGATCTTTCATTTTTGAAAGAGACTTTGGACATCTTTTTCCAGAATCACTGGGGGGGGAGCAGGAGG
>JANHZU010001458.1:434074-444856 GCA_032468055.1 Acrochordus granulatus | reverse complement strand
TTTTGCACTCTCCTCTTTCACCCTCATCAAGAGGCTCTTTATCTCCTCTTCACTTTCTGCCATTAGAGTGGTATCGTTTGCATATCTGAGGTGGTTGGTATTTTACCATGTGGACATGCTAATTTAGGATTTCTCTTTTTGATATATTTAAAAGACATTCCCATACCAACCATTGTAAAGACCAAGTACTCCTGTGGTACACTATGTTACGGATGGTACATAGTACACTACAATAATATCTTAACATAGCAGCTTTAACTCAAACATTCACCATTCACTCACATCTTGAAAAGAGTCAACTTTCACACTTTAAACTTCCTTTTCATTTTTTTTTAAATCACAAAGCATCTTTGCATCCAAACTGTTTCTGGAAGATATACGTGGGCAGGAGAAACTGAATCCAAATTGCAACTTGGTTCTTCTCACTGCACAGAAATCCTCAAGCAAAGGACTTATTCATTCTACATTTTTGTCTTCTGCTTTTGCTGGAGGAGGCAAAGGTGGGGAGAATGACAAACAGCTCTCTCAAATGCTGTGCGCCCAGCAAAGATGTTGGTGCCAGCCAGACCACAGCCACTAACAAGAACTTTCCTGATCTCAGTTTGTGTGACAATCTCCAGCCATCTGTTTTCCTGATAGGGTGACAAAACCTTTTTTGTCAATGAGTGCTCCCTTTAACTAGCACCTGTTTTCATGACATTAAGACTTGCTGAAAAGCATCCTGCAAAGTGCATTCACTGCAGGCCACAGGAGATAAGCTAAAAAGGAAAAGAAACAATCAGCACAGCATTTCTAAAGTCTGAAACAGAACAGCTGAGCTGTCCTACAGCCACTGTCACAATGTTCTCAGAGCCAGAACCTGGGGAAGCACTGGATGCACTATTCAAACTGCACCAAGCCCGACATTCAGCCCAACATTCCAGGGCAAGGCTCGGCTCTGTGCCCGGGACATTCCAAATATGTTCTGTTAACATCTCCTCCAGAAAAGGAAGTCCCCAATGTAGGAGTATCTAAGGTCAAGGGGCTACAAGACTCTCTTTAGAGGTGCCCACAAATATCCTGACAAGAGAGGACATGGCAGCATGTCATGCATGGAGCTCTTTCACAAAGCATTCAGGTCTACTCTACTCTATTCTAGCAGGAAGGGGAAGGAAAAAAGAAAAAGATTAGAAAAAAAGAAAATCCAGAAATCTTGACATTTTCCTACATTTCATATGGCTATCAGGCTTCATGTTGATTCTGATAAGGACCTGAGGTTTGGATAATGGGATGGTTACATGGAAGAAAGTTGCATAAAGAGGAGAGAAAGATTAGGAGAGTGATTAGGAGTATGTTTTTTGGGGGAAGGGGATGATGGTATCCTAACTGATTGAATTGGGGAAAGGGAAATATTGTTCAAAAGAGAATCTCTGTGCATCTCAGAAACTGCTACGAAGCAAAGAGACCCATTAATATCCATTCCAGGGTAAGAAATTTCCCAGGGTCTCTAAAAGTAATGCAGAAATTCAAATCTATGTTGCTTATCTGATGCTGGTCTAGTTTTCATTCATGAGTCAAGAGTCCAAAGAAACTCATTGATGTGTATAGTTTCTACACTGGACTAGTTTGAGTCTTATAAACAGAAGTCAATTGAACAATCCAGAACTTTCAGGCATTTTCATTTATAATCTGAGAAACCCTTGTTATTTGCCATGCAAGTTGGGGCAGATAGCACTTGACTCCAAACATTCTGGAGTCAACATCCCTTACCAAACTCTCCTTTCTAACAATGGCACATAGCTATGAGGACAAACAGGCTGTAGTCTATGGTGCCCTCTGATGTACACAAGGAATACAACCATTTCTCTTGTCCCTGCATCTATTCCAGTTGGTGGACAGGAACCATCTTTTTCCTAGATTGAAAAAGCAGTCTGTCCAATTCTGCTGATACCCCAAGGGAAAAGAAAGCAAAAGGAAGAAACAGGTGGTCCTTGATTTAGTTGGGACCAGAATTTCCACTGCTAAGCAAGATGGCTGTTAAGTGACTTGCACCTGATTTTACCACCTTTTTGTCTTGGTTGTTAAGCAAATCATCACAGTTGTTAAATGAATCACATGGTTGTTAAGTGAATCCAACTTCCCATTGACTTTGCTTGTTGGAAGCTGGCTGGGACAGTAGCAAATGGTCCTCACATGACCTTGGGATCCTGCAACTGTCATAAATACATGCTGGTTGCCAAGTGCCTGAATTTTAATCATCTGACCATGGGGATGCTGCAACAGTCGTTAAGTGTGAGGACTGTAAGTCACTTTTTTCAGTGTCATTGTAACTTCAAACAGTTGCTCAACAAATGGTTGTAAATTGAGGATTACTTAGAAGATACATTAACAGAATTCTTATGAATATACAGTGGAGGTGAGAAATAGATTTAAGGGATTAAATCTGGCAGACAGTATACCTGAAGAACTATGGACAGAGGTGCGTAACATTGTACAAGAGGTAGCTACTAAAACCATCCCAAAGGAACAGAAATGCAAGAAAGCAAAGTGGCTATCTGATGAGGCTTTACATATAGCTGAAGAAAGAAGGAAAGTGAAAGGCAAGGGAGAAAGGGAAAGATATACCCAACTGAATGCAGATTCCAGGGAATAGCAAGGAGAGATAAGAAGGCCTTCTTAAATGAACAGTGCAAACAAACAGAGGAAAACATAGGCTGGGAAAAACTAGAGATCTTTTCAAGAAAATCAGAGATATCCAGGGAAGGTTTCATGCAAAGATGAGCATGATGAAGGAGAAAAGTGGTAGGGATGTAACAGAAGAGATTACGAAGAGATGTCAAGAATACACAAAAGACTTATACAAGAAAGATCTAAATGTCCCTGATAACCACAATGGTGTGGTAACTGACCTTGAGCCAGACATCCTGGATTGTGAAGTCAAGTGGGCTTTAGGAAACATTACTAACAAAAAAGCTAGCGGAGGTGATAGTATTCCAGCCAAACTATTTAAAATCTTAAAAGACAATGCCATGAAAGTGCTGCACTCAATATTCCAGCAAATTTGGAAAACTCAACAATGGCCACAGGATTGGGAAAGGTCAGTTTACCTTCCAATCCCAAAAAACACCAATGCCAAAGAATGTTCAAACTACCGCATAATTGCACTCATTTCACAAGCTAGCAAAGTTATGCTCAAAATACTACAAGCTAGGCTTCAGCAGTATGTGAACTGAGAACTACCAGAGGTACACGCTGGGTTCAAAGAGGCAGAGGAACTAGAGATCAAATTGCCAATATTCGTTGGATCATGGAGAAAGCAAGGGAATTCCAGATAAACATCTGCTTCATTGACTACGCTAAAGCCTTTGATTGTGTAGAGCAGGACAAACTGGCAAATCCTTAAAGTGATGGGAGTACCAGACTACTTTACCTGATACTGAAGCTGAAGCTCAAATACTTTGGCCATGTAATGTGAAGAGAGGACTCATTGGAGAAGATCGTGATGCTGGGAAAGATTGAAGGCAAAAGGAGAAGGGGATGAAAGAGATTGAGATGCTTTGATAGCTTAGTCAGTGTGATGGGTGTGGGTTTGGGTGGACTCTGGGAGGCAGTGCAGGACAGGGAGGCCTGGCATGCTGCAGTCCATGGAGTTGCAAAGAATCAGACATGATTACATGACTGAACAACTATTGTCAAGAAATGTTGGATTGCAATAAATATCTTAATTTTATTCATACTTCACTGTCCTGGTAGTATTAAAGTTAACAATATAATGAAAATTACCATTGGCTTAAGACCATTACCCGTGGCCTGTGGCATATCAATATGTTTACTTGTTGTAGCACAAAAATAATTTGAAAGTATGAGAAGTATTTGGGTGTATCCTTTATGTCAGTAGTAAATATTTCTATTTTAAAAATACACCAGACAAATATAAATGCACAATAAATCAAGCAACAGTTCAAAAATAGAGTAGGCTTCCTTGTATCTCTGGTTCTTTTCCCTTCATGAGCTGTGGTGTGTATATGTGTATGAATATGTATATATAAAAATATCTCTGTTTGGCTATTTGAGCAGGGAGAAATCGCTGTGGAATCAACAATGGTGGCTGCACTCATCTCTGTTTACCAAATAACAAGGGCTATACCTGTGCCTGCCCCACAGGTTTTCAGAAGACTAGCGGCCATGCTTGTGCTCAGAGTAAGTGTGATAATGAGTTTATGTATCTTCATAAAAAAATCTGTGCTCACACACATAGGAAAAGTTAAAGAATTTTAGCAAAATCATATTTAAATAAAATAGTACATTTCATGTGAAGGGGTTATGGAGAAAGGGTTCACATTAGATTGCCAATATTATAACCTGTTTATGAAACTGATGGTAGAGGGCCGTTAGGACATCTGTTGCTGTTTTTCCAATTATAAACAAAACAAACAAAAAATTCAGCTTCAGAAAAGCCTCTGGTAGCATGGTGAAAAATTTGGAGGAAAGATGGAGGTCCTGCCTTGGGGGAATAATACTTACATTTCTTAGTTTGATATGGTTTATTGCTAAATTGGAAAACATGGTATAAGTGTCTTAACGTCTACAAAGACTGTGTAGGAAGGTAATGGAAGTTTATAAAATAATGGGAATGCATGATATGAAGAAGTTGGATTGTGGTAATATAAGAACTGCCAGTCACTCACTGAAATAATTTGTCAGTTCACCACCAATTGCTTTTCCACACAAAGCATAGTTTGCAGAATTGTTTGCCACTAGATGCAGTGACAGTCTGTGGCTCAACTGATTCTTAAAGTTAGCTTATTAACGGAAGTTGGGTTTGTCAGCTATTCATGCTATAGTAACTGCATTGAGCCTGTAGGTTCAGAGGCAGTGTATCTATCAAGTGCTAGAAGCATTGTTGCTTTTTTCTCTTTCTAAAGACACCTGACTGGCCAATGCTGGAAATGGCATAAATGGGTCCTGGGTCTGATCCAATAAGATCCATATTTTTCTTCCTAATATTTAGAATGATGGCACTGCCAATTAATTTGCTTTGTCACATCCTTTGCCTCATGCAGAGAAGTTTGATCTAAGAACATGTCCTCCTTTCTTCTGATCTTAAAATCCTTCTTCCAACATCATTATATGCTTACTTCCTTTTGCTTTGTACTTATTTACTACTTAGCTCAGGCCTGGCCTGCACTATGGATTAGATTTCCACATCCATGTAGAAGTCATGGATGTAATAGAATTAGATATGCCAAGATCACTTTTTGTATTTGTTACCATAATTTTCTGTTAGAGATATTAAAAGAAGACCTTTCGACCTTTGATCAGGTCTTGACAAGTTCCTGCTTTTTGCCCGAAGGATGGACATCCGTCGTATCAGCTTCGACACAGAAGACCTGTCTGATGTTGTCATCCCCTTGGCAGATGTGCGCAGTGCTGTGGCTCTGGACTGGGATGCACAGGGTGATTATGTCTACTGGACAGATGTTAGCACTGATTCCATTAGTCGGGCAAAATGGAACGGAACAGGCCAGGAGGTAATTTTTTGGAAAAACAGAAGCTCAATGGAGGTTCACAAGTTGCTTGTCTTCTTGGTTTTTGCTTTGTCATGCCCATTTTGGCTCATTCTAACACTCTATTTTTTTCAACTGTTTGAGGAAAAACCAGCTGTTGTTTTAGCTGTTTAATGATCTTGATTTCACTACTCTGCTCTGTGCCATTGACATTCTTGTTTCAATTAATGCATTATTTTTGTTTGAAGATGGCATAGCTATGCAAATAAAACAAATAAGGTGTATAAATATAAAACTATCATTTATATCATCAGTCACAAATAGTAGTAGCCTATCTGGTAAAATCAATAGTGATCTTTGAAAAACAAACTATTTTTCTTAAACCATCTTTCAGCTAGGTTCCCACATTGTACAAAGGCGTAAGGTGGTTTCTTTATTTGCATTTGGTTTCATTCAGTAAACTAGATGTCTTGGTATACGTCTTGGTATGATGCAGTATTTTCCAAACCTGGGTGAATTACCCAAAATTGGGTAAAAGTGGTTTATCTTTAGGTAATAACACACAAACCCATTACCCAATCACAACAGGGACATTTAAATAAAGATTTTCTAATAAACAGTAAAAAGGACTTTCTGATATGCATTTTTTTGGGTAAAGGAAAATGTTTGGGAAGCACTGGTAAAATGTGCAAAGCAAGTATTTTGTTTTTCTACGGCTTTTCAACAAACCAGCTTTGAATGCTTCTTTTTGTGAATATTTTCTATATATCCTATATGTATTTTAAATGGATTAATTCCAGATCTTTTATTTAAACAAGTTATACACATAGACACAGATTAATGTTGATAGTCCAAGAAAGATCAGGCAGTGTTTCAAGTCAGTACAATACTGCCCTCTAAGTTTCTTTCTTGTGTTTGTTTCTTACTAGATTGTGGCGGACAGCAGTCTTGAAAGCCCAGCTGGTCTTGCTGTGGATTGGGTTACCAACAAGTTGTACTGGACAGATGCAGGTATTGAAGGCCAAAGGTCATTTATACACTAAAAATTAACAAGTCACTGAAAAATTATCTTCCAAATTTTAAACTGGTTAATTTCTAATACATATATTTAAATGAAATATGAATAAGACTCTTTCAAACCTTACGATCATTATGGCTTTAATCACAATCCATCTTCCTGTAAGCAATAGGCAGGTTGAATAGAAATTCAGGGAACATGAACTCATTTTCTGTAATTTAAGAAAGAAGTGTTCTGAAATAGGAAAACCTCTAGCATATCAATTTATTCCTGCAGAAATGTTCCTGCATGCCATTTTACTTGAAATGTGTCAGTTAGACATTGTAATCTTATACTTGGTTTGTCATTATCATTGGCAGATGCAAATGTGAAAGCTTGCTTTGTATTGTATCATTGAAAATATAGACTGAAGGTTGTGCTTTTGAATGTCCAAACTGAAATATTCTAGTAGACAGAACCTTCAGCTTATCTTTCTAAGTAAATTTGTTTTTCTTATCAACATGGAATAGCATTCAAACTGCAGCCTGAAAGTGTGATAGAAAATGTAAGGTTTCTGTTTTATTGGTTTTAATCGAACCCAAAGTTTCTGAATAAGGGTGGCTACATACACTGATCAAATTAATTGAAAAAGTGTTTGTAGAGTCAGGAATGATTACTTTAGACTGAGAGTACTTTGTAGGACTGCTGAGGAAATCAGGTTGCTCATCCCTTCTGTTGATTCTGTTATGGAGTGTGAATAGCAATAGAAATGACACTTTGCTACAGATTATTTTTTATAATTTTCTTGTTCTTAAGGCTCATGGTTTTTCTCTTTCCTTTTCTATTCAATGCAGGAACAGATCGGATAGAGGTATCTAACACAGATGGGACCATGAGGACTGTTCTAATATGGGAAAATTTAGACAGACCAAGAGATATTGTGGTTGACCCTGTTGGAGGGTGAGAATTTTTCTCTTTAAGATGGCTGTGATTCCTGTATGCCATTGTGTTTTGATTCTTCATACAGCGATATCCTTAAGAGTTAGCTGCTATAATTTTACATATAATGTTTAAAGATCTGTTGAGTTAATTCTTATGTGATGATGTTTATGGTCTTCATAAAACCATAAGACTGAAAGAGACCCAGCCATATGTATCCTGTGTGTCCAATATCCTTAAAAGTTTAGCTTAGGGATAGACAACCTAGTGTTCTCTAATGCTGAGAATAGACAATAGACAACCTAGTATTGAATTTTGGACCACAAGTTACACAAACCTTTGTCATTGGTCATGGTAGCTTTAGCTAATGGGGGTGAGTAAAAGTCTTTTGAAGGGCATGGAGTTAATTATTTATGAGTTATCTTTTGCAAACAAGCATTAATATGCCAAAAAATAAGGAGGAGCAACTATATTAACGCCATCTGTAGAATAGGGATGAGTATAATGTAGCCTTTTTGACTAACGTATAAGATATTGATTACAACACTCTCCATTCCTCAGTTTTGGTTAGGGCTGCTGGAATTTGTAATTCAATACCATGTAGTAGGTTGCTATCATGTAGGCAAATATAAACAAATATTTACTTTGGGTCACAGAAATGGAGTAATGGACAGTGAAATATAGAAATACTCAGTGATCTTCACCCAGTCTGACCACATCCTCTAAGTTATTTCCAGACTACAAATATGAATAAATTAGAAGATGCAAATGCTGATCTAAAATAGTCACTACAAAAGTGGAAAACCTTCACCTGCTCAGGGTTTTCTTTTCTTCTCTGTTCTCTCTCTCTTTTCCTAATACAATTGAATAAAAATTGTCAGATTAATAAGGAACAGCAGTTACACACTATTTTGGCCATTTTTATGCAGGTTCATGTACTGGACTGACTGGGGAGCTAACCCTAAGATTGAGCGTGCAGGAATGGATGCCTCTAATCGATTGGTGGTCATCTCTTCCAACCTGACCTGGCCCAATGGACTGGCTATTGACTATGAATCTCAGCGCCTATACTGGGCAGATGCTGGCATGAAGACAATTGAATATGCTGGCCTGGATGGCAGTGATAGGAAGGTAAGGTAGCCAAATTGAATTGCATTTCTCCTACTTATGCTTTCCAAAGGGAGAAATACAATGTTTGTTTTCAGAAAACATACATGTATTCCTTTTGATCCAATATTCCCTGTTCTGATCTCCAGTAGACTTCAGCTGCTCCTCTGAAGGGACAAATGTCCAACTTCTGAGTGAAGACTATAGATAGTGAAATGTATAAAGAAACTGGACTGCATTGTTGAGACAGTTTACAGCCTTAAACATTTCCCCTGATGCTTCCAATAATTCTCAGCCAGGTCCCTGAAGTCCCGCATATTTGAAAGGGATCGGATTGGGAAAGGTTGCTCTATAGTTTGCATAGTCTGTTGCTGCTTCTACGCAGCTATGCATTGCTATTTTGAAAAAACTTGCTTGTTCCTTGAACTTGGCTGATTTGCTTTTGGGACTGACAGGTATTGATCGGGAGCAACTTGCTTCACCCATTTGGGCTTACTCTTTTTGGAGCTCGGATCTACTGGACAGACTGGCAGACCAAAAGCATCCAGAGTGCTGACAAAAGGACAGGGCAGAATCAGGAGACTTTACAGGACAATCTGGAAAACCTTATGGACATCCATGTTTTTCATCGGCACAGACCTGCAGGTACGGAGGTCTTCTGCTTCAAGATAGGAAGTTACACATTTATTTGTGCTACAGATAGAAAAAAGAGTTTTGGGTTTTTCATTATCATATATTCTGACAATGCCATAATATTTAGAGTACTGCTAGATGGCATCCATTGACATCCAACCACCCCATTCTTAATTCTATAGGTAGTCCTAGGCCACAACAAGGACTGGAAAAAACAAATTTTACAATCTTTTTTGCTGTTTGTTAAGCAAATCACTGTGATCATTAAGTGAGACATCACATGACTGCAACTTTGTGACCTTCCCTGCCAGCTTCCCATTGATTTTGCTTGTCAGAAGCTGGTTGGAAAGCTTGCAAATGGTGATTACATGACTGCAGGATACTGCAACTGCTATAAATGATACCAAGTGCCCAAATTATGATCACAAGACTGTGGGAACATTGCGATGATTGTAAATGCAATGACTGGTCATAAGTCACTTTTTTCAGTACCATCATAATTTCAAATGGTCGCTAAATGAATAGCTGTAAATTGTGGACTACCTTTAACGTTGCAGTTTTTGAAAATTAGGCATGACCAGAATTAAAGGGGTTAGAACCATGTTAGATTTCATTTTGTTTACACATTAAATTACATTAGAGTGGTACTTAATTTAATTCAGTTAATAGAAATATAATTTGTCACTATCCCATTCTGTTAAATTACAAATTATAAATTGGTATTGACTTTTAGTCAGCTTCTGGGGATTTTGCTGAAAGATTTGGGGCTTTGAAGACTCAGCTTGTGCAGCTCTAATTTAGAGTTTGTTTTTATGGAAACTGCTCGTTTGCCCAGTTCAAATATATATTTATGCCTATACTTATTCCTAATCACTTTTTTCTGATACACAATTTAATTACTATCTCTTTCAGTACACACACCATGCCAGATTAATAATGGTGGATGCAGTCATCTTTGTCTTTTGGCTCCTCTTCCTAAAGGCTACAGCTGTTCTTGTCCTACTGGTATCACCCTACAACCAGATGGCAGAACATGTTTATCTGGTGGGTTTCCATTTTCTGAGTGGTCTCTGGTTCTGTTAGTCCCTGGAATAGAGTAAGATATCCTAAACCCACATTCTGTGCCCTAGAAGAGTTATATATTCAGGTTACAAGAAGTATTTTACTTACTTGCATGCACACATTTCTGTTTCAGGCAGGACTTTATGTTGCACTATAGTCAGCCAAAAGTAATAATGATGAAATGTCTGCATAAGAATTTGGTCCTATATAAACTATATCTAATCAATTACTAAAGTAGGTAGAATTTGGAGGAAGCAGTATGCTTTGTAGAATTGTATTGAACATAAATTCATTAACTTAGTAAAGTGGAGTACTTACAGTATATTTGTGGAATTCTTGCAGCTTTCCAATATTATGTAATATTTTATTGTACTGATTTTAATAAAATATACAACACATGAGGATATCACTAAGATTTGTTGGAAACCAGTAATATATCATCTGTTAAATATAATATATATTTTTATATTGGTTTAATATATATATAATCTGAAGATATGAATAATTTTTGTTTTAGATATTGGACTTCATTTATAGTGATCCTAATTATGATATAAT
>JANHZU010001458.1:411387-422791 GCA_032468055.1 Acrochordus granulatus | reverse complement strand
CAATTACCCTGGACGAGTGAGAGTCTTCATAGACATCATAGACTATGTTTTCTCTTATTAAGGACTGCTTTCAAAAAAATGGTTTCATGCACTTAAATACGTAACAGCTATAAAATATATTTTTGGCAAAGCATTCAAATGCCTAGGGACAACAGAGTACTAATTTTGTCTTTTCTGTACTGTTTCTTTAAAACATGAAGTATTTTTCTTGAGATGCTCCTTCTAGTTTTTCAGATGTCCCACATGTGCATTCTTTGATCAATAATTTATTATATTTCACTGTGCATAACAACTTCAAATGTTTTCCTGGAAATATTAAATGTAATTTAGGGGTCAATCGTTTATGGATAAAATAAGACATTTCTAGTATTTGTTTTCCATTGCTTCTACACAAGTTCTAGATATCTGCAAACCTGAAGTACTTATTCTAATTTTTGTTTTTATCTCATAGTACAACTCTAGTATTGCATTACAAGAAGAATCTTATGGCCTTCTGCTATATCTTGGACAACAAAAATTTTTGTTTCCATTTTTGAAAATATGTCAGGTGTAATTTCCCCTTGTCTCAAATAAATTTCCTTTTCCTTTTGTCTAGTTCCTAGCATGGAACTTCCAAATCCTGAGACAACTCATACAAGCAAAAGGAGCCAGACTTCTACTGACAAATTTAAAACTCCAACAACCAAGCCCCATATTGTTTCTGTGGAAACAATAGAAAGAAAGTGAGTTGCTCTGTTGATTGAAAGTGATTGAAAAGAAAAAGTGGATCCAACTTTTTTTAACAGACTGTTCTCTCCACCTAGTTTAAAAACAACCTGCCAAATTCTGGATACCATAAAGAGAAGTTGTATACCTCTTTATAGGATGATAGGAGATTCCAACTAGTCTGTTAATGCAAACCATTCAGCTGTAGTACTGCATTCTTCTTTCCTTATAGTGAGACAGAAAGTGACTGTGTTCTTTGTGACATATTTAATGTATAATATACATATATACATTAAATGTATAATATAAATATATACATTAAATATTTTCTAAAAATAATAATAGCAGCAATAATCCAATAGTCTTTTGAATTATAAAGACTATTTTCCTTTTTACCAATTTTTTTGCTTCATCTCAGTTGAAGTTTAACACAGTTTCTAATGGCAAGAGGGCTTTTGAAGTTCAGCATCTATTTTCTCTTGTTATATAGCTGCTCTGAGAAGAAAGTTGGTCAAGGTTTGTGCAACAGAGCAAATGAAGCAATATTGGCAACTGCAGGTGAGCTTTTCATTTTTGTGCAAAATTTTGGGGATTCAGATACAACAAAAATGACCAACTATTGCGTTAATTAAGTTGGAGCTATTGCATAAAATAATGTAGGCTGATAAAAGAGTAATTGTTTAGTTTGCTAATTTTCACATCAGCTGTTTTATTTTGCAGCTTTTCAAAGCTTTGCCTAATAAATTTTGGTGGGTGCTAAGCTGCTAATGTTGAATGAAACCACTGCAGATAGTAATTTCAAGTACTGTATACTATATTAATCTGGTTTTATTTATAATGATATAATAGGTAAAATGTAAATAAATATTTACAATCTAGATACACAAATTAAATTATAAATCTGATTGTCGTCATCTTTCAGGAGAAGGGCTACATGTTAGTTACATCACTGGAGGTCTTCTCAGTATATTGAGTATTCTGCTGCTGATTGGTGCTGTGATTATATATAGGTAATTTTAGATTCTCCTTCCTTCAGTCTTTCTAAATTCATGTATCAGAACATTCCAGCATATTCCAGGCTTTCTTTGATCTCACTACTATAAATTCTAGGAAAGTTTATCATTTTAGCTTGCAAAGGTAATAGATGTGATAGTGTAGCATTCTTACAGGATAACGGGGGTTAAGAAACAAGAGAACACCAGACAAAAATCAAATGTTTATTTATATAATTTAATTTGTAGGGAAGCCTTCATCTTCAAATATTTCTGCAAAGTTTAAGAAAATTAGGATAAGTTGTAACAGAATTTCGCATTCATTTTCCTCCTGTAAAAAGGATTGATTCTTGTATTACCTATATATGCTGCGTGGTAATCCTAAATAAGAACATAATGGAATATTACATATACTTTGATTTAAACCTTTCATATTTGCACGAATATTTATCATATTTGCCACTGGTATTGCTTATTATTATTTTGCTAGGATGAAATAAAATGGCAGATAAGAATCTAATAAACAGACAAAAGTTTTATCTTGATTGTTGTGTTCCTGCAGGCATAAGAGGTCCAAATTCACAGAGCCTAGTCTAAATAATTTGACCTACAGTAATCCCTCCTACCGGACATCTACCCAAGAAGTGAAGATTGAAACAGTTCCCAAGCCAGCCATATATAATCAACTCTGCTTTAAGAAGGAGGTAAAGAGCTGCTTTTGGAGCTTAAGATATTAATCTGCTGTGGTACTGAAAACAGAATTGCAATAGCTTAATTTACTTGCATTATCAAAACTCTTAGCTGTCTTCAGAACTCAGAAAATTGAAGCTATATTCGTTGCTGCTTTACTCTTAGGACCTTATAATGTGTGAGTCTTCCTCTTTGATTTGGTCCAGCGGATCTGATATGTTATTCTCAGTGCCCTGTACCCATTGTGTTTCACTGCCCATAAATATTATGGTTGAAGGAAACCAAAAGGTTTTGATTCAGGCCCATTTTGGGATACTGATGATAAAGGACAAGAATTTAGCTGTGATTTTTCCTGGTGCTGAAGTCTCCTCTGTTTCTTCCTCAGCATCTTTCTCATCCCTCTGATAGCCTTTCACCATTCCTCTTTTGACCACCCACAGCCTCACATCAGGTATCACAGCTCTGTGTTTGTGCAACTTTCACCTCCCTTATTTCTGTGATGTTAAGTGGCCTAATGCTGATATAACTTTCTGCTTGGCTAATTTTCTGTTCTAAGTGTTGAACTACTGTTTTTGTTTTGCCCTTCGAAAGAAGTACTGGAAATTCTTTTATAATTGCCCTAATTATTTCATTTTATACTGTCTGAGTTTTGTTTTTACATTTGCATCTAGCATGTAATCAAAATGTGATGACAAATGGAGACCTTTTGGAAAGAGGTGAAGCATGATTTAGAGAAAAGCTTATATACATTGAATAATCAGTATTTCTTTTTTGCATTCTTACATGCATCTTGCTATTTTGGAGACATTATCTTATGCTGTTTGTTTTTATTCTAAAATTATGAATTGCTCTATGTAGTACTCTTCAACTTCAGTAAAGATTCCCCTCAGACACTTTTAATATTGCATAAATCGGATATTGGCAATCTAATTTTTTACTGCACTTCTTTTACTGAAGCATTAGACACAAACTGCAGACAGAGGGGCTTCGTAAAACCTATGTAATGGGACACTTCTGCACTTGTTATTTTGGTGTTGACTGTTAAGCTATTTTTTAATTTAATGGTTGCTTATATTAATAGGATTTTGTTATGGCATTGTTTCTAGTACTTATTCTTGAAATTTTTGTATTATTTCTTTTTGCTGTCCCTCAATGTATTTGTTTCCTTTACTATCACTTAAAAAAGCTGAATTTGCAAAGGCATTTCTCAAAATAGGTGGTAGGACAGAAAGTATTTCATACTTCCAAGTTGGGGAGATTCACAATGGATGCAATACTATTTGATATTTAGCTGTAATATGCTACAATAATTTTTCTTGTCTTCCATCAATCATCTTCAAATGTGTGCTTCCTTTTACAAATTTGTAAATTAAGGATAATATTTGTGTAGTGTTCACTTACATCTCAGTTACATTTGATTTTGTGAGTTTGGTTGATTCTTTTACTCCATGCCATAATATTTCAGGAGTCAAAAGAAAGTTTTCCTATCTCTAGTTAATCTGACTAGATATTTATCTCACACAAGTAACTCTGGATGTTTTACAGGATTAAAATGAACAACCCCTCTCTAAGCCCAAGGAAACCATTGACTCTACTCACCACCAATAGCAACAAAGCCCACCCACTCTCTACCCCAAATGCCTGAGGGAAGGCTAATAGGGTTACGGCCATCCAAGTCTCTGAGGGGTTGGGAGAATGCTAGGGCAGGCACTACCACTGAGAAGGCATGACTTGAGTCCAACAAGATTACATTATTTAATGGAGGAGACCTGGAACATGTCCTCGCTACTTGTTATGGTGAGATGGGCAGAAACAATGGGAGAAAGGTGATCACCCAAGTAGCCTGGTCCTATGTCATGGTGGTTTTTATAGGTAATGACCAGCACCTTGAATTGCACCTAGAAGCCTCCTGAGAGCCAACACAGTTCTTGAAGCAGCAATGTTACGTGGGTGTAATGAGAAACCACCAAATGCCTGTTTCTTCTGTTTTCCACCAATACAGCTTGTTTAGAATCACTTCTTTAGAACAAGTATTACCCCATAGATGCTTTCTGTTTTATTTGTAGCAAAGTCTTAAATCTGAATTCAGATCAGCCTTCAACAGTTGAAACTGTATTTCCTGCCTTTATTACTTTTCATATTTGGAGGACATTAAGCTGGAAAAATCTGGTTTAGATGGAACTATGATTTGTTGGGAAGATTATCTGCTCTATGAGTTGGAGGCTATAGTCCATTGTTTCTTTATTCACATGAGAAGAACTTATCTTTCAAAAATACTCTGCTTTCTTATATTTGACTGTCTTGGTATTTGTTTGCAGACTGGTCCTGATCATAGTTATACCAAGGACAAGATCAAGATTGTTGAAGGAATATGTCTCTTGTCCAATGATGAGTCTGAATGGGATGATCTTAAACAGATAAGAAGCTCTCGGGGATGTATTCTCCGTGACCATGTCTGCATGAAGACTGACACAGTCTCTATCCAAGCCAGTTCTGGCTCATTGGGTGACACTGAAACTGAGCAACTGTTGAAAGAGGAGCAGTCAGAATGCAGCAGCATCAATGCAGCCACTACTCCTGAGTGTCACGACTCCCTTCCAGATACAGGCTGGAAGCACCAGCGCAAACCCTCAACAGAAAGTGAAGTCTAAAGAATATGCAGAGACTTATCCCTCCTTCTGTTATCCTTCACATTGATCAAATAGGATCCTGCATTCTATTCAATGAAAAAGTTAGAGACTAGTCTCGGTTATCTAGAGTCTAGAGACTGCCTTTGGAGAGGCCTTTGAGCTAGACTGTGCCTTTAGGCAGATGGAACACAACTAAGAGGTCCTTTTGATTCACTGTTAGTTCATGTTTATTTATATATCCCTTCATCCTAAAAACTGTGATATCAAATTCAGCAACAGTTTCTTTTTCACTTCAATCTGGCACAGCTTTCATCTGGGCTTGTGCATAAGCTGGTCAAAGATTCCAAATTTTCAGTTGCCAGTTTTCTGAACTTAGCCATTTCTGGTATCTGTTACCTTTTCTCAGAGGGTATTGGCACTAACTGGATTTTGCACTGTACTCCTTCTGTTTTAAGAGGAAAGGGTTAGGGCCAATTGAACTGCCTAAAGTGGACAAGGGGATACAAGAGTATGTCACTTTCATAGACTCTATACAGGGAGAGCAAATACATCTAAAACTTAATTACAAGGGGACAATAAAATATCACAATTTTTACAAACTGGGAAACCATTGCTACATCTGATATAGGATGTGAAGAATTTAAGTGGGTAGTCTTAGTCTGTTGCTGGCAACAGTCATTGGTCCTGTTACATCCATCATAACTCCCCCTACCCTTCCTAAAGTATAGATATTACATAGCTGTTTCCTAGACTGTTTTTGCAATTTTCACTGGGCTTCAATTTAGTTTTGACTTGCGAAAAAAGTTCTGGTGAAATGCTATTTAATCATTCTTTATTACCTAGTTCACAGGGCCAACTGCTGAAATATGCGTAGAACATAAAGGCAGTACATTAGGTTTAAATATATGGAACAAAATTGTACTAAATAACCAATTCCAATGTGCTGTTGAAAAGTAGGGGACTTTTTTCTAACTTTTTGTCAGTGTTTTCTCTTTAGAAATCTTGGAAGGAATAATTTAGTTGCACCTTTTATCTCGTATCTGCTGTATTGGTTGAGCAGAGAAAATGTGGTGTCAAAAAGTGGGTGTGTGCAATTGAAAAATATATGAATAGGAAATAATGCAGAGTTAAGGTAACAGATGGCACACTACAGATAATATGTTTATATAAACATCCTTCCCCTTTAAATACATCAAAAATAATGGTATTACTCTTTCTATGCTACAACAAAAAGTCAAAAGCTGAGGAACTGCCATTTCAGGACATGCATCATGGGTGGTGATTTATATAACAAGGATTAGGGTTTTGCACATTGTCCAGATTTCATTTGACAACACAGAAGTTCTACATGTCCTACCTAGAAACATTAACCACATGGGAAAATGTGATCCAGTCTCCCATTCTAGTTATGCAGCTGCTCTCCCATGATGAGTGAAAGATGCACGGACAATGGTTGTGTCTCTGTGACATTACTCTTGATGAAGAGCATAAATTCCCTGTGCCTAAACCATTTATTCACTTGATTGCTTTTTCGTGTATAGTTCAAGCAGGACTCATGGACCACCACAAGATTATTTTTTACCTCTGGTTCAAAACCATGTTGTAACTTTAATTTTATTCCATCATTTCTACCATTGAAAGAAACATAGTTTTCTGTTCTATTCCAAATATTAGCAATATGACTGAACAATATCTCCACTCAAGCATTGGATAAATCACTTAGAATAATAATGCATGTGGGCAAGTATGTTTCCCTGATCGTTTATCAAAGGGATTATTTCAGTACAGAACTTGATTATAGCACCTATATAATGGCAGCTTTGTGCCAACATGTTTCTGTGTATGCATTCATCACTTTTTAGTGGTATATATTTCCGTAATACTTCCCAGTTCTAAGCAGCAAATTCAGATGGGAATTTATGAAGTCCAATATTTATGGAGGGCATGACATTGGGGAAAAGTAGTTCAGCTGAACTGTGTTTTTCAGTTTTGGGCTCTTATGTGTTCAAGTTTAGTCATGTATTAACCATTGCTTTAGTGCATCTCAAACTAGTCTGTAAATTTCAATGATGGTGTTCCATGGATGGACATACATTGTCTACTTTATATTTCTTTCACTGAATCTGTTCCTACACTGCTATTTAATAATTGCCATATCCTCTGTACCTTCTTTGAATTCTGAACATCATAGGGGGCAGAAGGTGAAACATACAGTTCTAAGTAATTTACCATTAGTATCTAAGACTATCCTCTTCAGAAACAGATCTTGCTAATAGTGAGATATGCAAAAGTGATTACATTTTATGAGCGCTTGAACCCTAGAATGTGGGATTAAATACCCACTGGTACTTAAGTATGGCTTACTGTGTAGAACACTGTTAACATTATTTCTATTTTTATATTCTTATGAAAATAAAGTTGACTGTCTTAGATAGTCTGGCCAAGGTTATGCAAGAAACTGTACTTTTCAGATTTATCATTCTACAGGTAGACCTAGCAACCATTTGAAGTTACAGCGGCAGTTAGATAATAGAAAAGTAACTTTATGATCAGTCCCTGATTTATGACTGCATCCTCATGGTCTCATGATCACCATTTGGGCACTTTATAGCCATCAGGCATTTACAAACATTGTGGCATCCTGCAGTCAAGAGATTGCCATTTGCATACTTCATGACCAGCTTTTAACAAGAGTCAATGGAGAAATAAAGTCACAAATTGTAATTCGCTTAATGACCCATGGTAACTTGCTTAATAATCAGTTGGGAAATGTCATAAGTCTATCAGTCACATGATGTTTCCCTTAGTGACCACATGGCTCAGCAACAGAGTTGCTGGTCCAAATTATGGGTGCGAAGCAAGGACTGCCTGCATCTGCTATATATCCCTTCAATCTGAATTTGAAAGTCTATTTGGCAGCTCTAAAGATATATATTGGAATATAATAAGTAAATACACCTTCCTTGTGGAGTGTCTTTTTGAAAATAAAATTTATTATGGTTATTTTCTAATTTCATAATGTAAATCAAAGTATGCAACTTTTTCCAGACCAAATGGCATTTTAGTGATACACAAAAGAATGCAATCCAAAGAAGAATGGCTAGGTCAGAAACAGCTAAATTTGATCTCATTTCATTTAAATGTGGGGGTTCAGTAGCCTAGCGGTTAAGATGCTGGACTTGTTGGCCAGAAGATTAGCAACCCAAGTTTAAGACCCAGGTGCCGTGTAACAGGGTGAGCTCCCATTACTTGCTCTAGCTCCTGCCAACCTAGAAGTTCAAAAGCATGCAAAATGCAAGTAGATAAATAGGTACCACCTAAATTGGTGGGAAGGTAACAGCATTCTGTGTGCCTTGGCGTATAGTCATGCCAGCCACATGATCATGGAGGCATCTTTGGACAATGCTGCTCTTCGGCTATGAAACAGAGATGAGCACCACCCACTAGAGTCAGACACGACTGAAAGGGGAAAACTTTAATATCAGTCTAAAAACATGTATTTAAAAATGTAATTCTCTTTTGACAGAAATAATAGTTTCAGACATTTCTGATACCAGCTAAGAGTGTTTTTGCTTTTCAAATTTCTCCCCACTCTTCCTTGCAGAAATTTAAAATATTTTTAAATTACCTTACATATACTACACGTTTGAAATTTTATTCAGATTTTCAATTATATTCAAGTCTGTGATTGTGAAGACCAATCAAAACCTTTATTTTTATAAAGATGTTAAAAAGTTCTGATTAAAAGGGAGTATAGACTATTGCAATCTGCCATATATGGGTATTCCTCATTTAGTGACTGCCTCAGATAGTGACTGTTGAGTTACAATGATGATGAAAAAGTAATTTTGAAACCAATGCCTGCATTTTTGTCTCCTAAGCAGATCCTGGCTCTCAAACAGAAGCTAGGCAAACATCTGGCTAGTGCATTCCTTTTGATTTATATTCCCCAGTGTGTGTTTGCCTACTCTCTTGTAATCTCTTCCTCTCCAATTAATCTAACTACAAACATCAATTCTCCACTTGCTCATTATCTCAGCACTGGGGTAAACATTTCAAAGGGCAAGAGAAGGGAGAAAAAGTGCTGTAAGATGAGAAAAAGTTCCCTGCTTCTTTGTGAGTTGAGTTCTGGAAACCTTCCCACCATTTGGGTTCACCTGTTTGTTCAGATAATAATGTATTAGATTTATACGCAGCACAACTCCCAATGGTGGTTTATAACTATTAAAAACATTTAAAACAAAGAAAAAAAAACACCTGCACAAAAATAGCACAAGACAGACAAACATTGATGGCAAAGAAAATAAACTGAGAAGGGAACAGAAAGAAAAAAGGGGGCATTGGTCATTCTTTCCAAAGGCCTATGCAAACAGCCAGGTCTTTAAGGCCTTTCAAAACAACAGAATGGAAGCTGCTTTTCAGGGAAAACTTCATTACAGAGGACAGCTGTTGCTACAAAGAAGGCACACTCCAGGGACCCCAATAGAGGCAATGTTGAATTGATGGAAGCCAGAGCCCACCAAACCTGTTAGAGCATAGCTAGCTGAGGAACTCTGGGAGTTGAAGTCCACACATCTTAAGAGTTGTCAAGGTTGGACACCCTCGCTGTAAAGCAGAAGAAAACTGAAATAAAATCATAAGCACATTTGCAGTCACATGATTTTCACTAGCAACCACTTCAGGTAACGACCAAGTTACTGGTCTCACCTGTAGTTGCTAAATGAGATATAATTGTGCATTGTTTTCTTATTTTGGATTTGTAAACAACTGCTTATACATAGTAAGCATAAATTCAAACTCGGGAAATAGATATCATGCTTAGCTTCATCCTATAAAGCAGTTGTATCAACTTTTGTTCACTTAGGAATTCATCGAAACCAGGGATGTCTAAACTTCAATCTTTCATTAGTTACCTGCGACTCTAGGGCTTCAAATGCCAAACTGATATTCAATTTTTCCTATACATAAATATCTCAATGACCAAGTTCATAAATCAGCTACAAGGATTTCTATTACCTTAGTAGCCATGGGAAACAAATGATTGTTCCATTGTAGGAATTCCTGTCCGCAATGTCTGTGAAAAGGCCAATTCATACAAATATCCTATTTCTAAAATCAAGACACATTACTGGAAATGAGCTGTGATTGTTTGCATATTAGAATTATGTGAATCAGCCCTTGGTCTTTCTCACACTGTTATCATTCAGATGTACTGAACGTTAGCACTCATACTCTCCTACCATAAGATCCAATGCATCTGTTAGGCATTAAGTTGAGGAAGCGTATTTTTTGCTTTGCAATTCCTTTTCCATTTGCAGATATATATTTAAAAGTATAGATGAAAATTTAGGAGGTTAATATTATATCCCCACCCTCAAATAAACTGTGATGAAAAAAGTGCTGCTTTTTCCACTTTCAGGAGACAGCTGGCAAGGTGCTTATGCCCTGTACATTCATTCTCATCTACAAGAAACCTCTTGTACCCATATGTCTCGCTATGGATCTTGATTATGGATTTAAAAGTGGAAGCATTTAGGAGACTGATGTAAAGCCCGTAGGCACTGGTTTTCTGCAAAATCTCCACTTGGCAAATACATTCATATTACAAGAAAAATAATGGCGGTGGAAGCCAGTATTAGGTCTAGTTCAGTTTTTCTTAATATGATGTCCTCCAGAGATGCTATTGCGTTTCCCAGAAATTCCAACCTGCATATCCAATGCTGACAGTAAATTTGAGGAGTTGTACCTCTGCATATTTAGAGACAATTGTTTCCAATTCACTTTTTTCCTTTCCTGAAAACATTTCCTTGATGTGTTATTTACTTTGACTTGAGATAATACCTCATTTAAAGCCATTTTATCTACTTTTGTCTATACAGTTTGGAAAGATAACATTCCCCATTAGATAACAGAAAGCAAAATGGAGATATTATGATAGCTATATTGTATATTTATATGTATATGTAGTTAGTCTTCAACTTACTTTCATTTAGCAACTCTTCAAAGTTACAATGGCACTGAAAAAAGTGACTTATGACTGGTCCTCACATTTATGACCATCAAAGAATTCCCATGGTCATGTAATAAAAATGTGGGCGTTTGGCAATCAGCATGTATTTATAATGGTTGCAGCATTCTGGGATCATATGATTGCTATTTGCGACCTTTTCAGCCATCTTCCAGTAAGTGAAGTCAATGGGAAAAGTTGGACTTGCTTAACAACCACGATTCACTGAACAACTATCATGACTCAATCATAGCAAAAAAGATCATGGTCATAAAATTGGGTGCAACTCACTTAACAGCTATCTTAACAGAAATTCTGGTCCCAATTGTGGTAGTAAGTCAAGGACTACCGATATATATATATATATTTTAAAATATATA
>JANHZU010001458.1:376325-389304 GCA_032468055.1 Acrochordus granulatus | reverse complement strand
TATATTTGACCTCTTTTTTGAAAGTTACATCTTATTCTTCTTTCTGTAATCTATTATGTCAAATCATCAATCCATAAGTTACATGTTTACTTTTTTCATTTTCATGCAAAAGGTCCATAAAAGGCTACTTAGCAATAAATATCTTTTTTCTAATAAAATAAGTTATGTATCCATTTCTGAAAAATTCAGCAACCTCACCAACCTTTCCTCCATTGTGGGTAGTGTCAGATCTTTCCACCTCTGTGCATATAGTAATTTCACTGCTGTGATAATATACTGAAATAATTTTCCATAGCTTTTTTCTAATTTTTATCCATTAATCCTAAAAGGAAACGTTTCAGCTTCAGTTGAATATGTGTATGAATAAGATCTTAAATAAATATTCTTGAATACAAAAAAGCTTCATTTCAGATAAATTTTTCAGATTTCCAGAACCCTTTGGCATATTGCATACATGCATGGAAACCAATTTTAACTTGAATAAAATGCAGTAAATATAATAACATACTGAATAATTCAGTAGATGAGAGAGAATCAAATGGTTCATGTTATTTTCAACTAAGAGTCCTTATCACCCTCTTTTTCTTTTTTAAGAACAACAGGTGAGGTGGTGTCTGGAGTTGTAAATAAAGTGTTCAATCAGCCTAAAGCTAGAGCAAAGGAACTAGGCATAGATATATGCCTTATGTTTATTGAAATTGAGAAAGGAGAAATAGTACAAGAAGAACTGCTTAAAGGCTTGGACAACAAGAACCCCAAGATTATAGTGGCATGTATAGAAACACTGAGGAAAGCACTAAGGTAAGATTTAATAGAAATTTTATTCAGACTTTTTAAAAATAAGGGAGCTCCTTATGACTAAATTCTCTATTGCTGTTTTCCATTTAAGTTGTCAGTGGGGAAAAAATCTAAATAATGCAGTATTCTATGTGCATACACTGCACTTTAACATGTGTTCAGCCTAAACTAAACTACATTATGGCTTAGCACAACTGTGAAATCAGCTACTGTTGATATTTGATGCAACTTAACAGAAGACTGAATTCTACAAAGCAAGAAATGAGAAGGAATTTAATTAAATAATTTAGTCTGCCAGAGCAAGTGCTAGTATGTAACCTGATTTATCTTAAAAGTCAAGCAGCATCAGAAATTAGAGGGCTGTAGAAAGATGAAAAAAAAATCCCCATAGAACACTGGGAAAAACACTTACATAGAATGTTAAATGCTCAGTTGTAGATGATTGAAGTGGCATAGAAGCCCTAGCTTTGTCTGTGTATACAAAATCTAATATAGCCAAGCAGTTAAGACGCTGGGCTTATTGGCCAGAAGGTCAGCAGTTTGAGACCAAGTGCTGCCACATAAATTATTTGAAACTGCTAGATTGGCAGGAGCTGTTACAAGTAATGGGAGCTCACCCCATTCATGTGGCAGCCTTTACTACCCTGCAGTTTGCAGATCCTGCCACATCCAGGTGACCTTCACTGTCTTCTTCCCATTACTGATAAGGTTTGACTGGCCTGGCTCTGTGCAAGGCAGCTGCTACCTGAACCAGGTCCCTGTCTCAAAGCTGCTCACACCACTTCTGAGGCTTCCTGAAACTTCATGAGAAGGCTGTGTCACCTTTTCTCAATATTGTACCTATCATTCTAGCAATGCTTTGAAAACCTCAGGAACTTTCTGAATCACTGCAAGATGAGTGAGTGCAGCCTTTTTGCAAAGTTTTAAAAGGTCTTTAAAGGCACTGCAAGAACAGCCTGCATTGTTTGGAGAATAGTCCAATGGTCTCAAGAAGAGGCCTGGCATGGCCAACAGCTGCCTGACATAAGGGCAGGCCAAGCATGCTCCAGCAGCAGCTGGGGAAGATAGTAAACATGAGCTGGTGGTGGCAGGGTGACAGGCCTGTGGAGTTCAGGATGACAGAGCAGGTAAGCTAGCAGGGCCTGCAGAATGTGGGCAGTAAGGGCTGGCAGAGGTGGCTGAATGCAAGGTAGCCAAAGGAGCAGAGTTGGGGAGAATAGTTGGGTAGGGAAAGTTGAAGAGGTAGTCTCCTACATTACATTATATTGCCATTACTAAATGATGGGGTCACATGATGTCACACTTTTATGATAGCATCGCTTAATGATTAAAATTCTGGTCCCTGTTACCATTGCAACTTGAGAGCTATCTGTACTCATAATGTTTAGAATGGCTGCATATTTGTCAGAGTGTGTATAGTAACATTAAGACATAATGTAACTAGTTGCATATATATATTTCAGTGAATTTGGTTCCAAAATAATCGCACTGAAGCCAATAATCAAAGTATTGCCAAAACTTTTTGAATCTCGAGAGAAGGCCGTTCGAGATGAAGCCAAACTCCTTGCAATTGAGATTTATCGATGGATTAAGGATGCTCTTAGGCCTCCATTACAGAACATAAATTCTCTTCAGGTAAGTTAGGGAAATGTTGTGTTCTGATAATTTTAATAGAAAGTGACAGTAAACAGAGGAAGTTTGGTTTTTTTCTTAGATGTTTTAGATAATAGAAAGCCTTGTTTTGGAAAATTATCCTTTTAGATACAATTTTAGTGGAGGAAAATTTATAACGTAGGGATGCGTTCTATGGAAAAGGACTGGAGTTCTAACAAATGTCATATTGAGTCTTCAAGAGGCTTGGAAATTGTAATGTCTTGCACATAGAGTTAGTAGATGATCATCCAATATCAAGCTTTAAAAGATGGGTTATCTCCTGGAACCTGTACTCATTAGCAGATGTCAAAAAATAGCAAAAAGATTTTGAACTCATACAATGTACTAATGTTCTCAGTCGGCCTTCTTTCAGTAGGAGATTATTTATAAATAAATTATATTTATATATTAACATTCTCCAGCTTGTATGTTGCTCCAATCATAATACTAAGTGCTAATAACAAGCCTATATAAAGAAAAAATAGAAGAACAGTTGAAAAATCCAATACAGCAGCAACCCTTAACCCATTGCACCATATGTTGGGGTAGTATAGTTTTTATCCTCAAAAGCCTCCCTAAAATGCTATGTTTCTACAGCTCTTTGAAAGGAAGGAATAGTCTAAATGTCAGCATGAAAGTGTGTTTTATGCATCTTTAAATTATTTTAATTCTTGTAGTTAAAAGAACTGGAAGAAGAATGGGTCAAACTGCCATCCTCTACTCCCAAGCAATCCAGATTTCTGCGATCCCAGCAAGAAATGAAAGCAAAGTTTGAGCAACAGCAGGCAGCTGGTGGAGATGCAGATGGAGGTAACATTTGGCCTGGAAGGTCAATCTTGTGGATGTTATTAGAAAGAAGGAAAACTCACCAAAAAGCACAAACTGACAAAAAAAATAGATGCATATCAGTAACATTCAAGACAGTATCATTAATTGCACAGAAGTCCTCGTTCCAGGACTTTTGATTATACAATTAATAAAATGTACTTAGTAGTGTAATTGGCCTGTACTTGGCTGTGTCTAATGGCTGTTTCTGTAGGAGGAGATGATGGTGATGAGGATGTTCCACAAGTCGATGCTTATGAACTTTTGGAAGCTGTTGAAATCCTCTCCAAACTTCCTAAAGATTTCTATGACAAAATAGTAAGTGGGGATAAAACAAAATTTTAATCTCTAATCTCTGTAATTTCCCTTTGAATCACTTATGTTAAAATAATGTTAACATAATTATATATGTTAAAATATCTACAAAATAATTTATTTTTGCAGCTACTGAATTCATATGGGATAATGTCTAAGAATGTATTATTATTTTTTAAAAACATTTCTATAAGCCACCCATGAGTGAATTGGGTGGCCATATAAATTTTCTTAACAATAAATAATAATTGCAATGTGAAAATACAGTGATGATACTTTATTGACCCCATGGAAGCATGTGCTCCTTTTTTTTCTTGTATTTATAGGAGTTGACTTATTACTAGAGTATATCACTTTTCATAATGCATGTATCAAGGTGTCATGATTTGCCTTGCAGGAGGCTAAAAAGTGGCAGGAAAGAAAAGAAGCTTTGGAAGCAGTAGAAGTACTGGTGAAAAACCCCAAATTGGAAGCTGGAGATTATGCAGACTTGGTGAAAGCTCTTAAGAAGGCAAGGTTCTCTGTATTACCCTATACTGATTTTTCAAATCTAAATACAAGGTCTCGGTATAGTTATAAGGAACTTTTAATCATTTACTGGTAAATATAAAATGTTTAGTTATGATGTTTGCTTGCAAACTTAAGTGGGTAATGAGAAAGATCTTAATTGCATAGAAACAGAAATCTTAAAGCAGAGAGCAAGTCAGCTAGCCCTAGTAAATTGCCCAGAATCTATGGTTTTGAATTCTGAAATTCCAGAACTTATTACATACAGTGAATTCCAGAATTTGGGCTCATGGAATAGGATTTTCTCTTCTATTTGCAGACTCCAGTTTTTTTCTATGTCTCCGACCAAATGGAGTATGTTTTAATAGTGTATAAGAAAGTGACGGGGAAAAGTCTCTCTCCCATTCTCTCCGTTTATGGGATATCTAATTGGAGGGTAACTCTTAGATAATTAAAATAAATTTAGATGAATGGCATGAGAAAGTTCATCCTTAATGTGTTTAGGATTTATTTTGAAATTTTATACCATTAGATTGTCATGCTCTTTCTTTACAGGTTGTTGGAAAGGATACTAATGTGATGTTGGTTGCTTTGGCTGCCAAATCCCTTGCAGGACTAGCCGCTGGTCTCAGGAAGAAATTTGGACAATATGCTGGTCATGTAAGCATAATATGCTTGGTGTTTTGTTTTTAAATTCTCTTGTGTAAAATTAATTGTGGTGCGGGGAATAGATTAGAATTTGGCGCTGGCAACTAATTTCTACTGACTGCATATGAAATCTCCCTTTTATCACATTTCTAACAAATTTTCTTGTGGATTTTGTTTTATTAAAACAAAAAGGATTCTAGAATTTCTATGGTTGAATGTCCAGGAAGATAGGAAAAAATGCTTCTAGAGAAGTAGTTTGTTATAATCTGCTTCAGTCTCTTAATCTTTTGAAGTTGACATTTAAAAAAAACATTTTTTTTAAAGTTAGTTCAGCTAGACTGTAGCATCAGAGTGTTTCTTGATATAATTAAGTTTTGGTGTGATTAGATTATTTTTTCCATCCTATGAATGGGAAGATTTCCTTGTCTTACAGTTGATACTGTAATATAATCAGATACTCCATTTTTAACACATTGATAATATTCAACAGGTTGTCCCAACTATTCTAGAGAAGTTCAAAGAGAAAAAGCCTCAGGTCGTGCAAGCCTTGCAAGAAGCCATTGATGCCATCTTTCTTACTGTAAGTGCATTGATATCAATACTCTGAGCAAGATTAACAGGCTCTTCTTCTATCATCAAAGTGAATCTCTATTGTCAAATATTTTAGACCACGTTACAAAATCTCAGCGAAGATATCTTGGCTGTAATGGATAATAAAAATCCAACTATCAAGCAGCAGACATCCCTCTTCATTGCACGAAGTTTTTGTCACTGCACTCCTTCTACCCTTCCTAAAAGTCTCCTGAAACCATTCTGTGCTGCTCTCCTTAAGGTAAAAAAAATATTCTGCAGAACTTCCATTTAAAATAAAATATGGAGATAACTTCTATTGCTGGAGGATATTCTTTATGCACAGTCGAGATGTTCAAAAATATGGGCATATATTGTGGAAGAACTTTACCTAGACAAGACAACAGTGAAGTGCTGAACAAAAGAAAAGGAATGGCAGATAAAAGCACAAACCCTTGCTTTTATATCCAAGAAGAAGGAAAACCAAGTGTTCAGACTTTTAAATTCAGTTTCTGTCATTGCATTCAGGCTTGATTCAGCTGAAGATAGCACAGAGAGGTTCAGGGCCAAGCTTTATGTAAAAAATAAGTCATTTTAAGAGGAGAGAAACAGGTGAAAAAAATGTTTTCACCAGCTTTTATTTTTTATAGGATTCTGTGAATCAAAGCTTCATTAGGCAAAATACTCAGGTTTTGTTTTTCACTACAGCATATTAATGATTCGGCTCCAGAGGTTAGAGATGCAGCATTTGAAGCTCTGGGCACTGCCCTAAAAGTGGCAGGTGAGAAAGCTGTGAATCCTTTCCTAGCAGATGTGGACAAACTGAAACTAGACCGGGTAAGTAACATTAAACTCTCAGTCTGTAATTTGACCCCATCAGGGTTAAAATAAAATATTATTCAAGGAGGTCTGAGAATAAGCCAGGGAATTAACTATTAATATTTTCAATATACAAAGGTGAGCTTTGACTTGCTATTTTTGAACATGATGTAAGTTTTAGATTCTGTAAAGCAATCTAACAGATAAATTGTGAACCTTTCATTATTTGAAGCTTCTGTTGTGTTGGGAGGTGTACAAAGCAAACAAAGGGCTCCAGTCTTGGAGAAGGGACATGGGTATATTTGAAACTTTTTAATAAGTTGATTGCAAAATGGCCATAAAAAACTTAGAAGCATTCTCCTGTTCCTCTGTAAGGTAGGCCTTTGCATATATACATATGCCCTTTAATTATTCTGACTTTGTTCTTTGTTATAAACTCTTATGCCCCTCAGGTTGCTTAGAAATAATCTCCATCTCATAAGTTTACCTCTTGCAGTTCTTTTTCAGTATTGCCTGGTTGGCAAACAGTTTAGGTTATTCCCTTCATATAATTCAGTGGAAATATAGTTCAAGAATGTTATTTTTTTTAGTAATAATTTCTGAAACTTGTCAAATACTTCATGAGGGTTTAATGATTGCCAGATAATGTATATTAATGCCTTTATGTTATCTAATTTGACTTAATAGATTAAAGAGTGTGCTGAAAAAGTAGAGTTGGTTGGTGGAGGTAAAGTCAGTGGAGGAACTGACAGAAAAGAAAACAAAGCTGTTGCTAGCAAGGCTCCAGTTCTTTCTGGAGCGGCAGGGGACAAAGATACGAAAGATAACTCAGTTAAATCTGGGCCACCGAAAAAGGCTCCTACTGCTAAGGTAGGGAAATTAAACTCTCTGAAATGTGACAGATTGAATTTGCATATATTTAATGAGTGTAACTAATTGCATTTTCAGAAGTGATAGAATGGTTTATTACATTTGGTTATGAGCTAAATTTTATGTAGACATTTTGAAAACAAAGGTGTCCAATTTTTAAACTGATGTAATAATCAGGATTGCTATGTTTGACCTTTGCATTTAGTATAGTTTGCATATCAGATTTTTTGTTCCCATGAAATACTACAGAATGAACAATGGAATTAACACACACATACGTACAAAAATAGCAAATTAAAATTTAATAAAATAGAATTAGATGGAAGCATTCCCAAAGAAAACAGCAAAGTTCTGGAATAGTAGTTAAATATTAAAAAAAAATCAGGAACGGGACAGGTCATTTTCCCAAAATAAACTTTTAATTGTGGATACCACAGTAGGCCTTTTTGCAGGTTTTCACCAACCATTGTTTGGGTGATAATGGGATATGTAAAAGGGTCTTTGCAGTTGACTCCACTAAATAGGCCAGGAACGTATGGTAGAAAAGTTATTTTAGATGCTCTTATTTTGAAGTCATCCATGGTTTCAGAAGTTTACATTGGATGGTATTTTAAGTTTTTGTACTTCAATGTTGCCTTTGCCAAAATTCAAACCACCAAGTTTTTGCTGCTGTTTTTGATTTAGCTGAAGTTTTCAAATACTATTTCAAAAGTAATATAATTGATATAACTAAGATGTATGCAGCCATCACCATCTCAAGTATTATATAAGCTTAAAGTGCACTCTGCCAAAAATGTATTAATATTAAAGGTATGCAGTACTTGGATCTGAAGTGGGCATCCTTGCTGTACCTGTTAGCAGCTCCTTAAAAGAAAGGTTCCTTTTCTTGGGCTTACATGGTAGCTCTGTGAGCCCAGGAAAATGAGTTAGAAAGAAGATAACATGGGTTCATCTTATTGTTAGCCTTCAAATGCCTCTTGAACTAAAATTAGTATTTTCATGAGCCTCTATGGCTGCTGGTCACATCCAGAGAAAAGCATAGTTCCCTAAGGGAGCTGCCAAGATGTTTATGCCAGATTGAATGCCTTTGTCCATTTCACATCTGAATACTGCATATCTTTAATTGATATTGGCTGTTATATTTATCATCCCATTTTGAAAGAATTGTAACAGTCTGCTTTTTTCCAGCACTTACGTTTTCTATAACTTAATGTCTTTTTGAAAATTTATAAGTCTGTAGGACAGCATAGAATAGAATCCAGTATTGTTCTTTAATGCCAAAGCTATAAAAATGTGCTAACTAGTATCTATATTGAAATCCATCTTTAGAAGACAGTATTTTTGAAATCTAGAATACCACCAGAGGGCTATCATATAGGGACCTTTCCCTTCCCATCCCTTAAGAACATCCTCCTAAAAGTCTGGATTTTTAGGCTGTGATTTAGGGAGTCTGAGGAGGAAGGAAGGATTGTTGAACATTTATAAGCAAAGTTTCCTACCCCCCTCCCTAACTTTCTCTGATTTCTGTTGGTGATGTTTCATTTCTTTTCCGTTTAACCTTAAGCTTTTATAACTTCCATTGGAAAATAGTGAATATATGTTTATTTCAAAAGCTTGCCCCCCTCTGTTTTGTGTGTTTAGGCTGGTGGTCCAGTGAAGAAAGGTAAACCAGCATCAACAGGGGGAGTAGGAAATACTGGAACAAAAGCCAAAAAAGGAACTGAAGTAAAAGAGATATTTGAGCCAGAACTCTCAGTAAGTGACTTCTGTGCAAACTGTGTAAATAAAAATATTTCAAAAAACAAGGATGATGTTGTTTAAAATAGTTATGTTTGAATGAGATTCAGTATTTTGTTTGGAACAGTTTTATTTTTCTGAAGTGTTTTACTGTTACATTAGATTTTACTTGCTCTTTAAAGCTTGTAATTATGCTGATTAACTTAGGGAGCATGTTTTCCCAAAGGAGATTAACATGATTTAAATTGAGTTGATAGTAGGAATGTGAACAAACTGGAAAATTTTATATTTCGAACCTTGAACAAAACATTGCACTCTGGGAGTACTACTACACTATTTCTAACAGGCCACAGTTCAACAGAAACAAAACCTGGACCATGTTGAAAATCCATAAATTTCAAATGATTTTATTGGGGCAAGTAAGGCAGGTGTGTATGTACTGCCTGCTCACTCCCCTTTCTCTATAGCAGTTTTCTATGCAGTATATCCCCACAGCCTATCCAAACCCAGTTTTTCCAGTAGCTTGTCTCTCTCCTTCAGCCACCATCACTGTTTCTTTGGCTTTTTATGCTCGAATCTCTTCTGCCTGAGACAACCACATTTTCATTCGTATGCAAAACAAAATAATCCCATTTTGTCCATGACTTCACTAGTGCACTCAAAACACACATGCTTCAGTATGAGCATGGACAACACCAAATTGGCTGATTTATGCACAGCATGGTTCATGCCCAGAACATTTTGAACTTGTTAGCAGAGAGTGACCAATCCATTTCTCAGTTGTGGTTCAACATTTCTAATGTATTTTTAAAACAAGATTCAGTGCATTTAAATATTTGCCTAATGAAGATGTCAAATTATTGGTCTTTTTCAAAATTAAAAAAGGAATGTGCTCCATAATTTATAACAGTTCAGCAGAATCCTTCAAGTATTTCAATTCTGAGCACACCAAGAGTGCTATAGAATGAAGTCATTGTTAAGTAAAGTGATATATGTACATGCCCACATGGAATGGCTGTCCCATCATTGAAGAGGCTGGCCACATAAGCTGAAAAAGATACACTGGGTTTAAAAATTGCTGATAGGCACTACATGCACATGTCTATATGCTCTGAAGTACTGTTTTTCTTTTGAATCCATGTTGCCACACAGCCCAAATGTGTAGCTTTCCTGATGTAGGTCAAAAAGCCTAATAGCCTGATGAAGTGAAAGCATATTTGAAATGCAGCAGAAAGATATTAACAAGTGTGCCATTTTTTCCTTTTGCTAATAGATAGAGATGTGTGAGGAGAAGGCTTCAGCTGTCCTCCCTGCTACTTGCATACAGCAGTTAGATAGTAGCAATTGGAAGGAAAGGCTGGCTTGCATGGAAGAATTTCAAAAGGTAATCATGTCAAAATCTTCTAAAAAGTGTCTCACTTCTATAAATACTTGTTTGTGCCATAGTAAGCAATTATTTTGGCAATTCACAGAAACCTTCAGTGTCAGATTGTACTTCAAAACTTTCCAGATTAATCTAAGTACTGCAAGTTTGTTATATTAGATCTAATCCATTTTTAATACATTAGTTTATTTCTGAAAAATCTTCACTATTCAGTTTGATGCAGGGAGGCATCCAACAATTGCTAGTTCCTACTGTTGAAAAATAAGAATTGGTTTAAACGTCCTTTAATACTTATTATTTAGTTTGGATTAAATATAAGTTTCCACATATTTACGATCTTCAGACCCAAACCTAGATCATTTTTTAATCTTTATTTTTACCCAGGTATGTGTGCGAAAAGGTAGGGTTTTTTAGAAAACTTTCTGTTGAAGGAAAAAAATAATTGTGTTAAGGACCATGGTTTTTACATATGCTAAACATGAAATTTGTCTGAATGAATAAAAGTTTGTAGAATGCAGTTTGGTAGTTTAATGTTCTTGCATTTCTTAGATTTTAATATTATTCTTATTTTAATCTTTAAGGCTGTTGAGATGATGGATAAAACTGAAATGCCTTGCCAGGCTTTGGTAAGGATGTTGGCAAAGAAACCTGGATGGAAAGAGACCAACTTCCAGGTAAAACAATATTAATTTTTAGGGTTAGTTCTATTAACTATTTATACTTCATCAACTTTGTATACAAAGATACCTTAGAATTGAGCCCAAGATTCTTTATGTGTAGGTTTGACCATTTATGTTTGAAAGTTTCATGCCAGGATCTTAAATCTATATTTCTTACTTGCATCCAGCTAATAATATTGTTCATTATATTGTTTGATTTCTACTTAGAATATAGTTTCTTCACTGTTCTGTGATGCATTTCTGGTAGTATACCCCAGGCAATACGCAGACCAGTAAGTTTTAATAAAAATATTGGTATTTAGAACCTTGTTAAACAAGAATAATATAATTAGGATAAAACATTCAAATATGTATATTAAGAAAAATGCTGAGAGCTGTGTCAATATATATATAGTATATGTATTTAGCCTAGATCTGGAAAACATAAATTCTGATTCAATAGCATTAAGAACTTTATAAGCCCAAGGCTTTTGGGGCTCCTCATTTCCATAATAATACAGATAGTGGACGTTTTCAAGGAATAAGTTGCATAATAAAGTAATAACTTAAATATATTTAATTTTCGAGTATACAGCTTGAAACATTTTTGGTCCCCAAAGTTTTATTGGCCTTACACATTGCGCCTATTGTGCCTAGTAGATAATGCAGGCATGCACTAGTCATATTTGATGAAACATGGTCTCAGGTATCATTGTACATCAGGTCACTGGCTTGATAATAACAGTTGCTTCTCTTCTTGTTTGCAGGTGATGCAGATAAAACTTCATATAGTTGCCTTGGTTGCTCAAAAGGGAGCCTTTTCCAAAACATCTGCACAAATTGTGCTGGATGGCCTTGTGGATAAAATTGGTGATGTGAAATGTGGGAGCAATGCTAAAGAAGCACTAACAGCAATAGCAGAAACCTGTCAGCTGCCTTGGACTGCTGAGCAGGTACATGTGTTGTTTCACATGGATATAATAAATTTTTAAAGAGTACTTAGAAGAACTACTGGTCATTTATATTGGTTGTACTACATAGCTTTCTTTCTGAGATGTTTGCATCTGAAGAATTGTTCACATATTAAGAATTATCAGTAATAAAATAGTCTTCTTTCATTCTAGGTTATGTCCATGGCGTTCTCCCAGAAGAATCCAAAAAATCAATCAGAGACTTTAAACTGGCTCTCAAATGCAATTAAAGAGTTCGGATTTGCTGGGTAAGTCTCAAAATGAGAGTAACTTTGAAACAATGTGAGGTATGGTGTTTACATATTATGCTGTCTACTAAATGAAAATGATGTAAAAAACAGACTAGTACACAGAGAATGTTTATAGCAACCATACTAATTCACCCTCATTATTTGTATATTTTTGGATGAGATGAATGTATTCATATAAGCGTTACAACAGTTATATGCATGTGTGAACCAAGTCTTTTCTTGCTGTTGTGCAAGTTTTGTAGTCTTATACTCTTTTTTTCCCCTGTGATTTATTTTTTATTATAGAGAATGTGGTTAGAATTTAGAATCTATTGGTTTAATGTAGGACCCAGGCTCCATGTCCAAGGCTTGCACCTGTGAAATCAGACAATAAATGGCTGGTTTTCCAATAAGGAGTTTTAAAAAAGGAAAATATTTTTTTATTGTCTAAATATGTTTCAAACATCTTAAAAGTTCAATCCCATATCACAGAAATGCATTACAGATTAAAAAAGAGGAATAAAATATTTTGTACTCTTGCATGATATGAGACAAATTTCCCCCTTTCCCCTTGATCTATGGAAATACTATGGAAAATGCAGAGCTAGATGCAAAATATTTGTCTCATTTCTTTTAAGAAATGCATTTTCTGAGATGTAACATGCGTCGTCTTCTTTTGAAAAGCAGTTTCATTACAGTCAGTAGTACTGCTTCATGTTTAAATTCCGTAATCATTTCTTCATACAAAGTGGTTGAGAATGAGCAAGCAGCTGTCATATTTTTCATTGCTATATGCAATTTTATGCTACATTTGGCTAATCTTTATTGTGTTCTCTCTCAGATTGAATGTGAAGGCATTTATCAGCAATGTTAGAACTGCTCTTGCAGCTACAAATCCCGTAAGTATTTTTTCCTTCAAGTTAATTTCTCACATCTTCTGAATATTGAATTTAAATGCTTCTGTTTCCTTTTTAATAGGCTGTGAGGACATCT
>JANHZU010001458.1:348578-367272 GCA_032468055.1 Acrochordus granulatus | reverse complement strand
CTCTCTCATCTTTTTAAGTGGGAGAACTTGCACAATTGGTGGCTGACTAAATACTTTTTTGCCCCACTGTACATGTATGTGTATATATATGTATGTTTATGTATGATTCAAAATCTGGGAGATTTACAAGTGATGCATCCCAATATTCTGCCAGTAATGTACCTTGTTGGTTTATTGATCATTAAAACTTTCCAAATTCACAGTAACTTAAAACAAATAAAAGGTGTACAATAAAATATTAAAAGTTTTTCTGCACAAGAAATATATGAAGTAATCAAGCCAAAGAGACATCAAAAATAATTAAGATAGATGACTGTAATTTTTACATATGTGGGCACTGTATTTTCAGAACACACTTAACAACACTTATAGTACAAATCTAGCTTATTTGGTTTCATTATGATTAAATGTATTATGTAAATGCAGACTCACATTAAGCATGTTGTATGAATGCAATCAGTAAATTGCAGCTTCATTGGGAGTTGGGCAGCACAAAAAATTAGTAAATTACTAATTTTATTATTAAATTTAATTATTGTGTAAACTTCAGTAGGTGTTACTTTGCTGCTTCATGGGGTTCTAGGAAGTTTTAAAAATAATATATCTCACAATTCTGTTTTTCAAGAAACAAAACTCGAAGGTAAATATTTCCTTTATGCATTTTCAAGCTCTAGTTGAATCAAAACCTTTTACCTTTAAATGAAACACCATTTTTAAATGTACAAAATATCAATTTTAAATATCAAAAGCTTATATCAATTAATTGTTTAAAGTATATCTTTAGAGTTATAGCATATTTTGTAGATTTAGTATAAGGTTTTTTTTGTGGTTTTGATCCCAAGCCTGTATAGCATAAACTGTCAATTTTTTCCTTAGGTTCTAATGAAGATTATTTATCTAGCACAATGGAGATTAAACCTGATGCCAAAAAAGGTAAAACAGGAGGAAGCGCCCCTAAAACCAAGGTAAATTCTTCAAAATAAGCTGTGACTTGAGGCAGATATAAAGCATCTCGGTATAAATTTTATGAATACAGTTTTAATTTTAATAGCTATATTGTGGCAGTATTCTAGGTATTAATAGGATGAATATATAAAACAAAAATGTAATATAAGTTTATAGTTTTATTTTTATAACACATAAATAGCATCTGGACTGATTCATGAAAGTTGATGGCACCTTAAGAAAAATAAATTATTCCTCACTAAGTAAATAAATTTTGCCTCTAAACTGTATAAAGAAAGATAAAATGAGAAAATCCAATACTACAACCAGGCACTATATTCTAATATTGCTGTGCAATAGAGAATATTGTTTGCAGAAAATTTAAAATATCCCCAATTAAAAAAAAATCAAATAAATTTTGGAAGATTGGGTTTCTAAAAGAACTTTAACAGAATCCTGGAAAAAAATATTGCCAATGAGAATAGAAAAGGCTGAGCCCTTTTCTTGTAATGAGAACTTTTAGAGCCCTGTAACTAAATAATTTAAAAACCATCAATTCCATACATCCTAAAGCTACAGATGATACTACATTTGTTTTAAATTAAGCTTTGGTATGCTTGCTTGCTTGCTTTGTGTTAACAATTTGTATATATGATTGTGTTAACAATTTGTATATATGATTGCAATTACTAATACTCTGGATGATGCACAATAAGCAAAACAAAAATGGTAACACAAAGAAACTCTAAGGCTATCTTCTTTCAAAATCTTTACTTCCTTCTGTTTTAGCTTGTTATTTGAGAACTCATTGTATCCTGTTTCACTGTTTCCTTCCCCTTTTGAGAAACGTAATATTCCTTACCATTTTTCTTTTTTCATAGAGGATTGAGAAAGACAGTTGAAACATTTCCCAGTTAAATCTAAGAATAAATTTCCAATTGCCTTTTTAAGCAAGTTTGAAAAAATTTTTGCAATTTTGCTACAAGACGTGACCTGGATTAATGAGAATATACATAGACATTCAACACAAAGAATATTATATAAACCATTCAACATAACGAATAGTAGTTGCCCAGCAGTCATATTATTTCCAAAGTGTCTTGGAAAACAAGAGTCTTCAAGATTTTCTGAATGAGAAGAGGGTCATGGCCAAATGTACTTCTTCAGGCAGAGTGTTCCAAAGTGTAAAGGCTGTTATCAAAAAAACTTGTCAATTTGACCCAGCATCACAGATCTTGCAGGAGAATGGGATTCTCAATAGGTTCTATCCTATTATCTAGACTGGACTGATGGACTCGTGTTAACTAAGATGGTCCCAGATATATACTAGTGCCATTGCTGTATTTAATTTTGGAAATTAGGAAATCTACAGATAATTTGGATATTTATTTATCTATCTATCTATCATATGTATATGCCTCCAATCTCCTAACAAACTCTTGGCAGCTCACAATCAACATTTTTTAACATTTTTACATTTTAACATTAAACCATGCCCCCAACTGAAAGGCAGTGGTCATATCCAGGGGCTTCCTCTGCAGCTCCTGCTCCACCCTTGAGCTCAGGCAGGTCCAGTGCTGACTTTCTGCTTCCCTCACTGCTGGCCAACTTCCCCTGGAAGGGGTACCCATTTATCTACTTCCCTTTGAATACTTTCGAACTGCTGGGTGGGCAGGAGCTGAGGCAGAACAGCAGGAGCTCATCCTATTTGATGGTTTCAGTCCTTCAGTTAGAAAGTAGATCATATCTAGTTTGTCTTAGGGAAGTAGCTTCAAAACAATCTCTTATATGAGGATATTTTTGTCAAGAATATATCAATGTATTCATGTTGTCACAAGAAGTTGAACTTGACCTGAGCAAGATGTTAATAAGAGTACTTTTAAGGAAATGTCATTTAGGAAATAGTTCTAGCAATCCAGTAATATGTTGTATACCATCTTGGCAAAACTGTGATGAATAACTGCATTGTTGTCTAATTGCTTTCACATCAGTTCCAAAACAGATCATAAATGGATCAAATTATAAGTGTCCTAACAAAATGCAGGATACCAAAACAAAGTCTTGCCAAAATAATGACTTTATCTCATTTTTTGATTGAATAACTTGAAATAATACTTGGCATAGTTTCAAACTGGAGGGAGATGCCAGTATATATTTGGGCCTGACACCTGTACTTCAAGACTAAACATTGATTATTTGACTAAAGTTTAAAGAAGTGAAGGGCATATTTATCTAATTAGCAGAGACATTGAACTGAATGGATAGACATAGTAGAGTGTATACAATATATTTATCATGCTGTTTCCTCATCAAATCAACATTGTTGTGGAAAACTCAGAAAAAAAGAGTAGTAAATAGTGAGGCAAAGAAATTAAAAACGTGAGATGAGAAATAGAAAATGATGTTTAAAATTAGTTGATCCCTATATCATTCACTTATACCTCTAGACCTATCCTTGCAAATTATTGTTGCTTCCATGATTTATTTCTTCATTAATCAAATCACCACCCATCTCATGAGAAGTCCATATATTAGTTGGTTCATTGTCTTTTCCACTTTAAACTTTTTACCCCTCTGTTTTTCTTATCATTTCCTTCAAACAACAACTTTCTTGGTCTTCTGCTGCCTCTGAACACATTTATTCTTTCTTTATATATTCTTTTGCAAATTTATCCTCATTCTTCCTTTGTGACCAACCATCTCAACATACTTTCTTAATGGACTTTTGTATCAAATCTATGTTAATTCATCACCAGTTCTTCTTGAATTGATCTCTCTTTATTTTACTGCACACAGGTTCTGTTTGTATTTAACCCTGAGAAAAGATGACTGAATGTGTATATAGTAGCACCTTTTCAAATAGCTCCAGAATATCACAAAGGATAGCAGGAGTCTCTTCCATCTCAATACACACTTTATAGAATAATTATCTCAAGTTACCAAAAAATTAATTCTGGTTGCAAATTAGGAAAACTGTCCTCATGATAAGGAAGTGGCCAACTATTCTTTGCTGGATATATTCAAACAGAATATAATTCAAAGATCTCACATGTATAGTCCATAATCCATGTGTCATTTTCCAATTCATTTTCTGCAACCTGCACTTTGTAGGAAATTGGATATCTGCCCCTTAAGGCTAAGATACAGAGTCTTGCATAAATATACAGGCTGGGTCACAGGAAGTGCTCCAGGAAACACAGCAATAGCAGCTTGGAGATATCTTGGCCAGCTTAGTAGGTCTCCTTATAACGGTGGGTCCTGATTGATTTGGCTGCCCAATTATTGGTATGAGACTTCTAATTTTTGAGTAGTATTACCTCCAAGAACCCCTGCCAACGTTCATACTCTGGCAGGCAGTACTTCTGAGGCTGAGGCAATCTCTAAACAGGGCCAGTGATGAAGTGAGACTTGTGGAAGGCTGCTTGAAGGAGAGAAGAAGTAGGGATAGAGTCTTTCTGTCAGCCAAGGAGTGAGAAGAAAAAAAGCAGGATTTGCCAAAGACCCTACCAGACAAGGAGATAAAAAGAGAAAGTGAAATAGATAAGAATAGAAAAAGAAAAGCAGGATTTGGGCAGCAACTGTTAGTGGATGTTTCCTATATTATATCATCCTAGATAATAGTGCTGGAAAAGTATTACATATTAATCCAGAAATAAAATCAGATGGGAATAAAATTGCAAAAAATGCAAACTTTCTTATATGTATCTGTTTCTCAAAAAGGAGCAGAAAACAGGATATAAATAAGGTTCTCACATAACAAGCTAAATAGAATGACAGGTGAGCAGTGAAAGATTTAGAGAAATACTTTTTGAGAAATATATTTCTTACCATCCTTTGTCTTTTTTTCATATGGCATTGAAAAAAACTCATGGATAGAAGTTGAAACATTTTCTGGTTACGTCTAATAATAAAATGTCCAGTTGCCTTTTTAAGAAAGTTTGCATTTTTTGCAGTTTTGTTACAAATCATGACCTGGATTAATGAGAATATAATAAATAAAACACTCTTATAGTTATCAAAAATGCTGCCAACTATGTGGTAGAATGAAATGACTGCATCACACTACATTTTCATTTTTGACTCAATAGTGTAGAGATTTTTGTATCAATGTATGAAAATGCTTCAGTGTTCTAAGACCTCAGGCTAATGAAATAATCCTTATGCAACATTCATGGCAGTTTGAGTCTCTTGGGCTTCACTGAGGAAATTTGATTGCTTGAATTATCCCTTCTAACTCAGTTCTTCCTCAATAAAAATACATCTTCAGTTTTGCATTCTAAATATGATTTACGTGCCAGTGATCTCAGATGGAGACTATTTTGTAAATGGTAAGTAAATTGGAACAGAGTGCTTGCGCTCTATATCCATGTTTATGCAGAAGTAAAAAGCTTTTTAAAAAGTGTTTGTGTGGTCAATACCATTAACTACAGAGTATTTTATGACTTGTTTCAGCATTCTGATGCAAACTCAGGCCTCACCAAAGGCAATAATAATCTGACAAACAACAAAGTTATCAAACAGGTAATAAGTAACACTGCTTAGAGTGGTTGATACACTGACCTTTATATACTTGCTGCACTAAACACTGTTACACCCTTTGTCTTTACTATCCTAAGTAAGTACTTAAGGTCTTCAGTGCACATTCTAGCATAAACCTCTGTATAATAATTGATATACTTGATTTGCATGCTGATGGGATAGATTTGTTCTAAATAAAGGAAATCCTATTGACTTCAGTGAAATTAGTCCAAAGATGTGGAATGGATTGCAATCTAAAACTAGATTATAACAGTTTGGTTATAGGGAAATGAACTTAGCTATTGTTTTGTATTTTAGGGTGTACAAGGGAAAAAGGTACCAAGCAAATCCAGTTTGAAAGATGATGATGACAGGTCTGGCCCAGTTTTTATTTTAGTCCCAAATGGGAAAGAGCAAAGAATGAAAGATGAGAAAGGATTAAAGGTAAGAGAAATGACCAGTATCTGATTTATAGACTATAAAAGATCAACTCTTATTTTAAACTTATGTTTATTTTAATACTGGTAATCTCTAGATACCTCCTCTTTATAAGGTATTAAAATATATTATTTGTAGGCAGTACATGTTTTATATTTATTGTGGAGATCATTTAAAGTTGCTTAACCTTAACTGTAAGAATAGGTATTTTGCTTTTATCAGTGTTATTAATAACAGTTCAGTGGACAAGCACACAGATTTTGAAGTTCCGTTATTTTTTTGTTAAGCATGGTCTAGAAAATCTTCAGAACTTGTTCTGAGTTACTGTACTTAAAACAAATGAATTCTATCAGAAAAATCCAGTGGGAAAAGTCTTGTAATTCAGGTACTAGGGAATTTACCTACAATAACAAAAACATTTTATTGTATTTTTTTAATGGGAAGATTGCTAAACTTGCACCAATCAGCATGGGGAATTGTGGGAGTTGAAGTCCACATAACTTACAGTCACTGAGATTAACAAATACATCACTAAATAAATATGCAGAAACAAGCTTCAAACCACTGATTGTATGTGTATGCACTAAGCATCTGTATTATAATATGATTCTGAGGAATTAAACTACAAAAATCCAAGATTAGCTCAATTTCAACCATGAAAGCTTACCAGATAATGTTTGTGAGATAAAATGAGAAACTACATCCTTGTAGGCCTTCTTGAGCTACTGGTGAGAGGATGGATTAGAAGTCTAACACATATCCTACTAGAGGAGATATAGTTGACACAAGCTATATGCTAAAATGTAAAATTAAACCGTTTTTAATAATCTGGATTCACTATTCAGATACAAGAATAAATTATCCTTAGTTTAAAATGACGAGTATTTTTGGCATCCTCTTTGTGGTTGTATCAAAAGTATCAAGAATGCTTGCCTGAGATTGAATGAAACTAGTCTTAGTGAAAGGAAAAAGGGAAAGTAAAAGACACAATGCTTTTGGCTAGTCAAGTATAATCTAAATAGGAAAAAATGTTCCTTCTAAATTAATTTATTTTGTAATGTTAAGAGGGTCAGTGTTACTTAAAAATTACCTGAAGCTCAACAGTGTTATCTTTAGCAAATAAAAAAAACAGGTGCACGCAATCAAAGTATCTATGTACATGCCACTTACATTTTACAGACTAATTATTTTAAATGGATTTAAGATACGGGTTTGTTAAGTTACAGTCTTTAATTTTTAAGGAGAATGTTATGTTTCCTCTTCTCTCAGGTTTTGAAATGGAACTTTACGACTCCTCGTGATGAATATATTGAGCAGTTGAAGACTCAGATGTCTAGCTGTGTTGCCAAATGGTTACAAGACGAAATGTTTCATGCAGATTTTCAACACCACAACAGAGCTCTAAATACAATGGTTGAGGTGAGGAGAGTTGATTTCTGGCAAATGATGAAGCAAAACAATAAAAACACTATAATTTTCCTACAGCGTGCAACTTTTGGAAATACTCTATTCAATTTAGAGCCCTGAATAATATTCTCATAAGAACAGTGCAATTAGTATTAGTCTCCCATCGAGGCATTGAATATGAGCATATGAAATAAAATTAGCAGAGTAACTGATGCAAGTAACAATTATGAATGTACAAAACAATTTATGAATGTACAAAACAGTCTCTTTGTTATTAGAAAAGCCACTGGATAGAATACAACTTCTTTTATTTTGTTGTAAAATCTAGTCTTTTTATTTTTGGCAAAACTTGACACTGATCTTTTTTTCTTTCAAGCACTTGGAGATTGAAAAAGATGGAGTTATCAGCTGTTTAGATCTGATTCTGAAGTGGCTCACTCTGAGGTTCTTTGACACCAACACAAGTGTTCTGATGAAAGTTCTGGAGTATCTTAAGCTGCTCTTTACCATGTTGAACCAAGAAGAATACCACCTGACTGAAAATGAAGCCACTTCTTTCATCCCCTATCTTATCCTGAAGGTATACCAAATTTAAAAAACTGAATACTTGATCTTTTAGAGTGTGTAGAATGAAAAATCTCGATAATATTGCTCACATATTATGAAAAAAGCAAATTGTGAAATTACAGTTCCTTCTATCATAGTATTGAGCATAATGGTGACTGGGAGCCAACAGAACTAGAGGGTACTGTATTTGGAAAAGCAAATCCCTTACACCAGGAAGACAAGCATTGAAATATAGTTACTTTTTCAACTAATAGAAATAGAAAACTGCTAACAAGCATTTATTGATGGCTAAAAGTGCCATTAAATTTTAATTTTGGACCAAAGAATTCCTGGCTTCCTCCCCAGAATTCTTCCCAATCCTAAACAAGCATAGATGATACCTGTTTCAACTACGAAATGCTTGAATTAATGTTTAGAATAATACCCCATATCATTAAAACTTCAGTCAGTATATTGGACACAATTGGAAGAATAGGATTCAGGAGGTACAGAGCGGATTTTCATTTGTTCCGTGATTTTAAAAAAATGATGTCAGTGATAGAGGGAATCCTATCAAGTGTATTCCACCCTTCGCATCTGGCAATATTTTTTTAAGTAATTTTGATCTCAGATCAAAAGATACTGTAAAAGATAAGATTAAAATCCATTTCTTGTTACGGAAACACCTCCATTTTATTTTCTTGGCAACAGTACAGAAGTGGTCTACCATTGTCTTCTGGAATGTTTAAAATATTTGCATTAGCAGGGGGCAGTGAAATTATATCTATTGGCAAAAAATACTTCAGTCAGAAATTCTGATCTTTAATAAGTAATTAATTGTAATATATGATACAGTGTGTGAGAGATGATGTTAACATAGCTAGAAAACTCACTGGAGAATTATCCTTGAAGGAATTGTAATGACCCATGAGATTTTATATCTGTTTCTGCAGCTATACTTGTAAGGATTTTAATTCACAGAAAGCAAAGAGCAAGTAAGAACAGAAATCTACATCAGAGTAATATCTTTCACTTTTGTTATTATGCTCAAGGTTAAGTACACTCATCTTTCTTCCAATGTGTTTGTTACTAACTAAGGTTCTAGACTAAGAATACACAATCTGAAATCTTAGGGGTGTATGTGATTCCTGAAAGCCTTGGATGAGAATACCAAGAACATTGATTGTGCTTCCAGTTTCTCTAAATTTCCAAATGCATTTCCTGGTTTCAGGTTGGGGAACCCAAAGATGTTATTCGGAGGGATGTACGTGCCATTCTGAACAGGATGTGCCTTGTCTATCCAGCCAGCAAGATGTTCACATTTATCATGGATGGAACAAAGTCAAAAAATTCAAAACAACGGGCAGGTGGGATATTTATTTATTTAATTAATTTGCTTCTCTATTCGCCAAAGGTAACTCTGGGCAGTTCACACTAAAATTACAAAAAATATACAAATATAATAAATAAAAACATTAAAACAAGACAATATGTAAAATAGGACAAAGCAGGATCCGTTAATTGAGTAGCCATCTTGTATCAGACACATGGCTGCAAGGCCTCCAGGCCAACCCACAAAGCCAGGTATTCAGACTTTTTCGGAAGGCCAAAAGGGTGGGGGCCAACCTCACTTCAAGAAAAATAATGTTCCAGAGGATGGGTGCCATGGCAGAAAAGGCTTGTATTCTGGATCCTGCCAGCCAAAATTCCTTAGCTGTCAGGATCCAGAGCATGCCCTTACTGCCAGCACAGGTGTGGCGGACTAAATCCAATGGGGTATGAGTAACCTGGTCTCATGCCATGAAGGGCTTTAAAGGTGATGACCAACACCTCAAACCACATCCAGAAACAAACCAGTAACCAATGTAGCTCATGCAGCAATGGTGTTATATAAGTTACCCAAGGACAGTCTGCACAGCTGCATTTTGCACCAATTCTAATTTCTGGATGCATTCCCAAGGGTAAAGCCATGTAGAGTGCATTGCAGTAGTCAAGTTGAGAGGTGATTAGGGCATGAGTGACCAAGCTCAAGGACTCCTGGTCCTAGTACAGACACAACCAATGCACAACTCAACAAGTTGTGCAAAGCCTCTCTTAGCCACGACTGCCACCTGCTCCTCGAATAGGAGTCGTGAGTTTAGGAGAACCCCCAAGTTGCACACCAGGTTTGTCTGGGGCAGTGCCACCCCATCCAGTACTAAAGTTGTTAACCCTCAGAACTGGAGGGCCCCTATACCCACAGCCACTCGGTCTTGCCAGGGTTCAGCTGAAGTCTCTTGTCCCCATCCATGCCCTCACAGCCTCTAGGCACTGCAAGAGGGCAGTCACAGCTACATTTGGGTCACCTAAGATGGAGATGTAAAGCTATGTATCATCACCGGTATTGATGATACCTCAACCCATGGCAGCAGATGCTCTCACCCAGCAGCTTCATGTAGATGTTGAAAAGAAGTAGAGAAAGTACCAAACTCTGTGACATGTCACAGAATAGCAGCCGAGGGTTGGACTTCTCACTCCCTGTTAAAACCAATTGAGACCGGTCATGGAGAAAGGAGTGAGCCAGCACAGAACTGTGCCACCCAGGCCTAATTCCCATAGCCGACCCAAAAGTATACCATGATCAATGTATCAAAGGCTGCTGAGGATGGATGTACTACCCACATCCCACTCCCACCAGAGATTATCCACAAGCACAACCAAAACTGTTTTTCTCATATAAGCAGGCCTGAACCCTGATAATGTAGTACAGATTACAGGATCTTACATTACAGTCATGAAAATAACAGAATAGGCATGCCCCATCTCAAATACTGATGTTTCAAGTTACTGTATTGGATGCATGAAATATTAGCAGATGCAGTGGTCTGTGACAGGGGTAGGTGGTTGTTTTCAGCCTAGTAAAATATTGGGAGTGCACATTCATATACACAATCTTTTTCCATAATGATTTCCAAAGGAAGCAGAATAAGCCTTTTACTTAGTGACCTAGTTGCTATACCAACAAGTAGATAGCAGTGCTATAAAGTGAGGGAAGCAGTAAGATAAGAAGGAAATTATTTTTGAAAAAATAATAGAGTAATAGTTATGTAAGTATTGTCATGACAATTGTTTTAAAAACATATTCTAGTAAATTCAATCATGTTACTGATGATAAAAGTGAATGGTTTAATAAATGGCATATGTGGCCATTTCATGCATTGTTTTAGAGGAGCTTCCCAATTTAATCTTGGAGATTTTTAATCATGAAAGAGCATTTTACCTGTCCATAATAGTTCACTTTCCTAAAAAGCCTACAGCTATGCATTTTATAGATGTTGCCTTTGGGTTTTATATACATCTTCTTTTATTGTTCCTTAGAATGCTTGGAAGAGCTGGGGTGTCTGGTTGAATCATATGGCATGAATGTGTGCCAGCCAACTCCGGGCAAAGCCTTAAAGGAAATTGCAATTCACATTGGTGACAGGGACAACACAGTCAGAAATGCTGCACTTAATACCATTGTTACCGTTTACAATGTGCATGGGGACCAGGTGTTCAAGCTGATTGGAAATGTAAGTAAACAGAAATCAAAGGAAAAAATTAAATCCTTATAGTCTATTGGATCACTCAGATGAAATGATACAAAGATAAATGCAGCTGACCTTTTTTACAACACACTTGAATATTGATTATCAGGAACAGATAAATTGTTCTTTATGCTATTTAGCTGATGGCTAATTCTTCAATTCAGATGTCTATGAGAATTAAGATAGTAAATGAATAAGTATTCATTGTTAAATCTGCAAAAGCAGTAATGTGGAAAGTTAGTTGATCTTTATCTACCACAAGTCTTGTTCAAAACAGATTTTTTAACTTTATCAGTGAAGAGTTGGAGGAAATTGCATTAGTAAAAGAAAAAAACATCTGCACATTATTATTTAGCCAGTTTGGTCTAATAATTTGTATCAGTTTTTAAACTGTTCCAAGCATTAAAGCAACTAAACCAAAACTCACAGGGAAGATAAAGTGGGAAGGAAAGCCTGGAGATGTTTGTCACAGTCTTGATGGGATTATACTTTGGGCTTTCTAGAAAGCCAACTTGTCCTGGAAGAGCAAGGAGATTGTGAGTTTTTGGTTTAGCTCTAGTTTTATTGAAAATACTTGAACTTGATGTGAAAAGTTCTCCTGGTTTTTACCTGTATCTATTTAGACCAATAGGTCTCTTGATACAAATTGTTTTATATCAACCCTATCCTAAGTGGAAGTGTGACTAGTGAGCTTAGAACTTAGCTGTTGCCTTTTTACAACAATTTTAAAATATTTATTAGTTATAGGTCAAATCACAAAAAGGGGACCTTAGGGGAAGGTTAAATAAAATAAAAATATTTCTGATAATTTCACATCCATACTCAAGTAGGATATCAAGCTGTTTCTTGTTAGGTCTTTAGTTTTCTGAATAAAGCAACCAAGGCCAATTTTTAAATCCTTTAATTATCAAGAAATACCACCTATCTCCAAAAACGTTGCTTATATGGAATTATTTTTTGTCTCACATTTCAGAACTACTGCTTTTTTGAAAGATTTCAACTTAATTTTAATTAAATTGTATTATTTAGAGCAGAGTTCTGAATTTCTAACATCAAAATCATAAGAAAAGTCAGTCCTACATGAAACTCTAGGAAGCAGAGGCACTGCAAAATTGGAGAAGACTATATTAATAGTGATGTTGTTATCTCATGTTCCTTTGTTGCTTTGAGTTTTAAGAAGTATTGATACATCCTAATTATTAACTACTACCCTACTCATATTGAAAATCAAACATGACAACTTATTGTAAGTCAGTATACATAATATCCCTGGTCTTGGATATGAAACCTTGCAAGATATTAGCTATCTGGGAAGTTGTAAATTGAATCAGTTACTGTTTTAGGTGCATGGTGTTTTTCAGGTTCACTTTCCGAGGCTGGAGTTGATCTGAAAATGATAGAAACATCCAGAATGTACCCTAGGTAGCTGTACTATGTCAACAAAAGGTGTTAACAATTGTGAGAGTGATAAGTTACAGTGTCCTGTAGTTTCATTCAAATACTGTATTTTTTATTGTATTCTATTCTCATAATAACTTCTTAATTGTAATATATCTTGAATATCTTCTATACAGGTAAGAGTGACCCCCCAGAACCTCTCAAACATGGTTGCTGAAAAATGATAGTAGCATTTCCCATTATTTTGCAGTGGGAAATAGATAAAAACTAAAATACAAATGCTAAAATGAGTATACTGTCTCGTGTCATCCACTTGTATGATGTGGTCTCCTTGATTTGCAGCTCCCTCCAGTCTCCCAAATGCCACAGAAAACTTGCTCATCCCTATCTATAGAGTTAGGTAATTTACAACTTAGATAGTCTGTTCTGGTTTAATGGTCTCAGCACACTCAGTTGAGGAGGATAGATGTCCAACTGCAAAAATATGGATGCTGACTTATCAACATGTAGTGTTATCTCTAGAGAGAATCTGGGTTGCATCATACAGTTGCTGCATCTCTAAGCTCTCTCATTCTATTTTTCATACTAGAGAGTTTATACCTTTGATAACTATTGGGAAGAGAAATTGATGTTTAATAATAAATAAATGATAGACTCTGCCTTTGCCTACTTTCATGTTTAGAGATGTCTTGGGAAACATTTATACTGTACTTTTAAAGAGAAGAAATGATTAATTGCTAAGAACAAGAATTGTATTGGGAGGTAAACTGCAGTGTTAATTATTTTTCAGAAATTATAAAGCTTTGGAGCATTCTTAGAGGCAAATCTTTCATGACATTAAAGTTGTTCTTCTTGTACAGCTTTCTGAGAAAGACATGAGTATGTTGGAGGAACGAATAAAACGGTCGGCTAAGAGACCAAATGCTGCTTTAGCAAGGCAGGTAGATGAAAAACCGCAGCGCATGCAAAATGCCAATGCCAATACAAACATGCTGCGGAAGGGAGCAGCTGAAGACATGTCTTCCAAACTCAAGTATGTTATATAGAGAAAATGCCATCTGTGTGTGACATTTTCACAGTATGTGCTAAAGCATACCTTGCTGTTGCCTGGTGTTTGTCTTTTGTTTTTATCATTGCTGTGTGCATGAAACAGATATTGCAAAAAAAAATACTGCAAAGCAAAATGTTTGAACCTTTCTTCATCTGTTTTGTCGTGTCTCAAATGCTTTCTAAATAGTATTGTGCCTTTTTTCACTGCTTCTCCATGGACAGAATTATGTATCGCACTTATAGGATGTAAGTACTAAACACTAAATCCTTGGTAGCAGGGCTCTTACAATTTCTTTTTTCCCAATTAGTTCCCAGATACACTTTAGAAGTTCCACATATATGATAAAGCTTTTTAAAACTTTAGGGTCCTGGGAAAAACTGATGTTGGATATGAGAAATTTAGCTTCAAGTTCCATCTCTGCCATTAAGCTTATTGTATGCCATTTGGCAAACATTTATTTGATTCTCAGCTTTTTTTAAAATAGCAATTGTAGTAACCTAGCAAGTCCCCCATGTGCCATTCCAAATCCAATCTGAAGAACTGCAAGACTTTGCTGCATATTTTGAGGGGTTCATTGAATTAAAAAATTAAAGGAGGTACTTCTACAAAGGCAGAAATCCATTCAGGTACCATTGGATGCCACCCAGTGCAAAATTAACATGTCTGTCTCTAATATGTTATTCTTGAACCTCTTCTGGGATACTTCTTGTTATACTTTAAGCCATTGTTCTAGAATCCTCTGCTTAGGAAATTCCTGACAAAATAAGACATAATGGCAAGTTGTAATTGAAGAGTATAAAACTCAGTTGGAAATATCTGAATTCAGAGACAGTTGTCACTGAGAGAGTCTTCTCCCATTGCTAATTTCGTGATCTCTCTTTATCATAATGTGATGGTACCTATCTTTTGAAGGAAAAGGGAAACAAAGCAAGTTTCTTAAGAAAGTACTGATTAACCAAGCTATTAACCAAGCAAATCCCATGCTCATCAGCAATAACTCTAACAATTGGGAGAGTCATTGCTGATGAGCATGGGATTTGCTTGGTTAACACAAAAACTATGAAACTCTAGTTTTCTTAAAGTTCCTGTGTTTATATGTAATAATAAGGGGACAACAAATTTTGGTATGTTGAAATAGCCACCCATTATTTGTTGTTTCACTTTCTTAAGCCTTCCAAAAACAATAGAGGAATATCTTCCCATTTTCTTCATGAACTGCAGAGAATGTTGGAAAAGTAGGGAGAGTTCTTTAATATAAAGTTGGACTTGTTCTCTCTTCTACTAAGTCCCAGACAATATGGAAAATAATGTTTTATTTCTGTTTGTAGTTTATGGGGATTTCAGAATATCACTTCTATGGGATGGCAACCTGCTAAGTAGGTTTCCTGAAATATTAAGGAAACTCTGTTGCTTGATTTCTATAGCCAAGCCCGTAACTTGAGTGGGCATTCAGAGACAATGCATGCAGTTCCCCGGGAATTTCAGCTGGATCTGGATGAAATAGAAAATGATAATGGCACAGTACGATGTGAAATGCCAGCACTTGTTCAGCACAAACTGGATGACATCTTTGAGCCAGTCTTGATTCCTGAACCTAAGTAAGTGCAGGGGAATGCTGTGTCTGTTGTGAGCCACTGCATGCATTTTGTAGGTATTGGTGTTCTCTTTTTCCTCACATGAAGATGTTACAGGATATATAGAACTGAATGCCATAAAAAAAGAAGTCAGAACAGAAACAAATCAATATTAGTGGTTGCGTTAACTGTCATTTAATAAGTTTAATTTTAACAGGGCATTTCATTTATAAAATGTATCGATTCTCTCATCTGCATATACCAACCACTGTCATTTATACAGATATATACATATGTCTACATAATCCTCTTCTTTCTTCCACCAAAAATACAAAACACAGACAACCAGCACACAGGATGGAGATAGGAAAAAGGTTGGAAGACAGAGAAGGAGAGGAACCAAACTAGATAGAGATGAGACAAGGAGAGGAAGTGACTGGACAGGGAAGGAAAAAATATGCGAAGGCCTATTCAAATGTTACAACAGCATCTCCTTACTAGCTTTATCTGCAGCCATTTCTTTTTTTCTCAATTTAAGACTCCCTGTGAAATTTGCAGGTGTTACTTTGGAAGTTGGGTGCAAACTACTGTTCTAATAGTTACAAGATTTTCTCCATCCAGGATCCGTGCTGTCTCTCCACACTTTGACGACATGCATAGCAATACTGCTTCTACTATCAACTTTGTTATCTCCCAGGTAGCCAGTGGTGATATCAATACAAGTATCCAAGCTCTAGCACAGGTAAGTACAGTTCTTTGTTGTTGGTAGTCACATGATGCTAAGAGCCATCAGTTAGCACTTAATAGCTCAAATCATTTGCGAGAATGATGAGATGCACTTTTAGTGGAGCTGAGTGTCAGGTGACACATGCACCACTCTGAATTGTCTTGATGACATAAGTGCACAGGGGCCATCTGACTCGCAGTTCTCAAAAAAGAAAAAAACTAAGTGGTGCCTTCTAGTCCAGTAGTCTGTTCTCATGGTAGCCAACAACTGCACAAGGAAGTCATCTCCAAGCAGAAGGCTTGCAGAAGCAGCCACATTGGCATCAAGACTAGTAACTATCGATCCCATCAGTTCCATGAATTGTCCCAACCCATTTTTGAAGGCAGCCAAGTTGGTAGCCAACACCAATCTTGTGATTTAAAAAAAAGATGTCCAAGTGCAAGAACATAGAACGTTCTCACCTTCTGATTTTTATTTTGGAGCCAAGAGACATCCGACAATTCTTTAACTCTTCCTATTATTTTTTTATCCAATAAGACAAAATTTATTTAACTTAACTGGGCTATAAATCAATTTCCTATGTGGTTTAAATAATATTTTTCATGGATAAAATTTATCTTACTAAGAAAATTTATTTTAATTTTGAGAACTAATTTGGCCTTGCCATTAAGACACCAGGTAAGAAACCAGGGGACCACGGGTTCTAGTCCTACCTTAGGCATAAACTGGCTAGGGGCTTTTGGGCTATTCACTTTCTCTCAGCCCAATCCACCTGAAAGGGTGGTTGTTGTAGGAAAAATAAGAAGAAGGAATATGAAGTACATTCACTGCCTGAAGGTACTTGTACAAATAATAAAATGCTTTATGGATACTTTCATGAGTTGTGATATTTTTTATTGTAAGCTACCAAAAGACTTTAGTAATTGGCAGTTTTAATGGTATAGATGAGACAGACTGATGGATGCTATTTTTTAACCACATTTTTCACTCACTGCTGATTGTTTTCATCACAGTCATATACCAGAAGTAATCGTCATGATAAGCATCCAGTACTTGGTTTGCTTTCTTTGCTTCTCCTTCTCCACTTCCTTCCCAATAATACACTTTACAGCAATCTAAGTTCATTGCTGCCTCCAAGATGGACGACACACTAGAGTAGATGAAGTTCTTTGCTTACCAAATACAGGAATTCCTTTTTCATAACCTTTTATTCCTTTCTCTCTGTCCTTTTATTTTTGCAGTAATGTGCATATATGTGACTTTCTTTGAAGAGTGAAGGTTGCAGAATTTGTTAAGAGTAGATAATACAGAGATAAGTAGCTTTTGTTGGCACAGTACACAATCTGATGTTTTGTCTAATATGCTAAGATTGTGAACAGTTATGGATTCTTAAGAGATTTGAAATAGAATAAGTAGAATGTGGTATCTTTGAAAATAGTGCATGCCAATGTCATGAATACCATGCTGGATAAAGAAAAATAACCAGTATGTCTCTTTGCAGATTGATGAGGTTCTGAGACAAGAGGATAAAGCAGAAGCGATGTCTGGCCACATTGACCAATTCCTAATAGCTACATTCATGCAGCTCCGACTTATTTATAATACTCATATGGCTGATGAAAAACTAGACAAGGATGAGATAGTGAAATTGTACAGTTGCATCATTGGAAACATGATTTCAGTAAGGATTTTTTATTTACTTTTTTGTCACTGTAAAATGAGCAAAAACTTTAATGAAATTTATAGAACAGGTAATATGTTTTATTATTTGTTTTATGTAAAATGTATTTTATTTTAGAGCAGATATACATTTTTCTAAAGGATAAAATATACTGCACATCAAGTAGTCTAAATAAAGGATAAATGAATGTATATCTAGAGTACATTTATCCTGCATTTAGTTTGTGATATTACACTTTAAGTAGATTTATTGTTGGCAAAGATTCAGTGAGATTTGGTTGTTTCAAGTGATGACACTGTTAATTTTCACAAAGGAAACATACCACAGCATTTCAGTACAAGGAAGATTTTAAAATTAAGAAGGCGAAGATTAAGCTGACTATCAGCAGAGAACATTCTTCTAAATCCTGAAATTGAGCTTTCCTGTCTAAAAAATAATTGAACTAGTATAGAGCCTGAGAGAAAAGTGTTAAAATTAGTAGTATTGATTTGCTAGATATTCCAAAACTGAGGAGATAAATAAAATGTACATTTTAATCTCTTGGTCTCTTGCATTAAGATAAGTATCTTTATGACTGGCACTTTTTCTTGGTTATTATCAGTTTCAGATCCTAACCAAGATGATTCTCAGAACAAACTTTTCCTATGAAGTATCCTATTATAATTCATGCTTCTAATATGTAGCCTTCTGGTAGATATGAATTCAGAAGCACAAATATTATAATTTTTGTCAAATAATATTTATCCTGCTTAACCAGATAGACTTGTCTATAGTGGGGCATACTCACCTTTTTATAAAAACAAATTAAATCCCCCAAGTAGTTGAAAGGCGTAGAAAGATAAT
>JANHZU010001458.1:330075-340826 GCA_032468055.1 Acrochordus granulatus | reverse complement strand
AATTTGGAACCAATCTGTCGTTCCATGTCCAGTTCTAACTGTTGCTTCTTGACCAGCATACAAGTTTCTCAGGAGACGGGTAAGGTGGTCTGGTCCTCCCATCTCTTTTAGAATTTGCCACATTTTGTTGTATTGGGCACTCTATATCCACATGATAATAAATCAGGATCAGTGGGATGCAGATAAAGATGTCCTCTGAACTTTTAAAGAGGGGATGGATCTTGCTCAGTACTCAAGGATTATCTGAAACTCTTAAGAACACTAAATAAATGGTCATGGGTAGAGATTGTAAAGCAGATGTAGAAAAAGGGCAATCTATGCATATACTGTATTTCATTAGGAATAAAATGCGACTAATTTGAATGTATGGAATTGATGTTCACTTGTTCCAACAGACTATCTACCCCAGCACTGTCAACTATAGCTAAAATGAACTATGGGATTTGCAGAAGTTATATAATAATCCTTGAATTAAGATGTTCTTTGAAGATCTTACATCATCTACTGCAGGGGCCCTTCCCAATGCTGAGGATTGAACATGACATCTTTTGCCATAAATTAGAACTTTTCTCGACAAGAAGACAATTATTATGTTATAATGGGATCTCTAGGGTAAATATAAACTGCTGTGATCCAATTTCTACTGTTAGCTATTACATCAAGATTTACAAAATATCTAACACAATGGAAATATTTTATGATGTTATTTCCAAAAAACATGCTGATGCAACAAAGTCACAAGATAAACTGTGAGAGTCTAATTTGTAGAAAACCCATCCCCTTCCCTATAAGTAAAGGACATAGATTGCAACTTTCTAGTTCATGTTTCAGTGTTTTCACCATCTCTTCTCTGATTCAAGGTATGAGTGTGGTCCTTTCAATTAAACAGTACCTGCTTTAATAAATGCTTTGTCCAAATGTCCATTGAATTAGGTCCTGAGCATGAGAATTAAATAGGTTAAGAAAGGGAAATATGCTTTGGCAGATGGTGTGCAAATTGGATCAGCAGGCATGGAGAGTAAATCCTGCACAGACTTGTTCAATGGGAGTTCACACCCACACCTCCTCCTTTTCTTGCAGATGCACACCTCATTCCCTTTCCTAGCACCCTCAGGCTTAATATCCATGGGAACAGGAGGCCAGAACAGGTGTGATGGAGGGGAGACTCGTACTTAACAATCCTTTTCACCAAATCTCTGAAGAGTTCTCCTTTCTGTCCATAGGTCTAATAGATATTAAGCAAAAATAATCTGCTTTGAGATGAATCCACATAAGCAGCACTGCTGACAAACAGCTCCATCCAGATCCTACAATGGACGATGAATTCTTAATCCACATTGCATCAGAAAATGTCTACCTTCAGTCTGTCTACTGCTTATTACAAGCTTTGGCTAGTGTACACTAGTAATCACATACTGAGATTAATAACAATATTTTGTTTTGAAGCTGTAACTGATGCAGAATGCAATTACTAGTTTGCTGAGTAGGGGACCAATTATGTACATGTGCTGTGCTCAAGCAATTGCATTAGTGGCCAGTTCATCCCAAAGCCAGGTTCAATGTTCTGCTTTGGGTTTATAAAGTATAAAAACAACTTAAACTCGATTATTTTCCAGATTCTTTTTCCATTATACAACAGGACAATCACTAGGTTTATCAGAAGAGGTCCTACTGTGTGTGCTGTTGTCTTATGGTTTCTGACAGGGGAACTTCTCTATGATAGTACTCGCTGTCTGGAATGCTCTCCCCCCTGAAATCCATGAGACTGCCTTTTAGATATCTATTGAAGACTTACCTTTCCACCCAGACCTTCCTTGTAGGAATGCTACATATGAACGTTCTTTCTGTTCTATTCATTTGGAGTTTTTTTAAAAAATGTAATTTTGTTGCCTTAATAATTTTTATATTTGAATTGTACTCTAAATGATGAAATGAGAAGGAGCATAAAATATATGAAATAAATAACAATTGTTTCCCTGTCCTTCAAGTAATTGTGCAGGAGGCACAACATCAAAATATTAATACACTGCAAAGAACAGCAGGCAACTACAAATTGTAACCACTGTTATCAGTTAGTAGAACAGATTCTCCTTCTCTGCACTATCCCAAGCATATACAAATGTGTTCCAGATGAAAGCAGCTTTTTAATATTAATAATATTGCTATAATAGAAAACTGATGCAAAGCCAGAACATTTTACATCTCAAACAATATTTTCCAAAGCTCTTCCTAGAATCTTAATCAAGTTCAATAACATACCCTGGCAAACATTTTTGTACCTTTTGAGGGGTGGTTTTAATCCTTTTTGAGTATTAGATTTCCTCAAGATAGAAGAACTATTCCCGATTCAAGATGAGCAGATAGTCTAGGTTTTTCTTAATGCTACTGTAATCATGCAGAATCCATGTACTCTTTCTACTCCAGAAATTGCTAGTATGTTATATATCTGATCAGAAATTGCTAATAATGACTGAGATCTTTGGGGCTTTATTTCCAAAACGACTGTGCTTTGAAATGAATGGATATTGTGATTATTGAAGGTCACATTATTTATTACAATATCTATCCATTTCAGAGGATAGTTGTTAAAGAGCTTGCAAGGAATTATCTGATTGATCTGCAACACTTTAGGCATGATTGCCTTGCAAGATCTGAGTATCATAGCATAGAGTTTTGGTAGCTTCCTTAGTGTCACCCATGTTCCTACTATATGTCTTGAACTAAATTCTGTTGCTATTACATACCATACTCCCTAGAATATCAACTACTTTTATGACTGACATAGATTTCATTTCTATCATGCCTGTTGGCTGATAGCACTGGTGTTATGTATAATACTATATTGCAAACAATCAGTTTGGTAATCATCTATAAAATTGTAATTTGTCACTGGTTGCATATATGATATGTAATCTGGAGGAAAGTTGATGTAATCAAAGTGCTTATCTCTAGTCATGGATTATCGTATTTATAAGTTTGTCTATACTTGCCTGGAAACCTAATTTGCAGTCTTTTCAGCTGAAACTACTTCATATAGAATTACTTGACTTAGTGAGGAATATTATAGAATCTTTCAGCGTCTGTCCAAGTAGGTAAATACGTTTTATGTTTAAAAGCCACAATAAAAACTTGCTAGCACTATGGTGGGCCTTGAAACAGTGCCAAAATATTTGTATTTTGCTAATACATAGTTTTCTTCTGGTACACTATTAGAAATAGTAACAAATCTCTAATTTTCAATTATGCACAAGAATTCATTGATCACTACATTATCTCATAGAATCTGGAGATAAACATTGGATGATAATGTTCAAGGAGTAATATTAGAAATAATATTTGGAAATGAAGCCTCTGAGCTAAATACAGTAACTATATTGTCTAAAATATGCTTTGCTTCTTTTTTCTTTTCTCCTTGCAGCGTGTGGCTTTTATCATTTTGATAAATACCATTTTAATATTGATTTCCAAAATGCCCTACAGTGTTTAATCATTTTTAGCTTTAAACTAGAACCAATGGAAATGTTTCTACAGTATATTTGAATAAATGTTACCTTTTACTATTAATTTCTCTGTACTTCCTAAATATTGATGATACAACAGTGGTGTAGTGGTTCCTATTCTAGGAAAGGTAGAACTAAAATTGTTTGCCAATCATCATCAGAGGATGAGGATTTTTCAGTTACTATATATAGAAAACATTTTTATTGGTATACTCATTGTTACTTAATGGATGCTATATGTTATATGGAAATATATTCAGTTTTCCTCTTCTGTCTTTATACAGCTTCACTTACTAACTGGAGGAATGTTTGCTGCTATATTAAACATGACCAACAGCTCTAAAATTAGTGAGAGATTGCATTGTTGCTGCTATAAATTTCTCAAAAAAAGGAGTTACTACTCAGTGCTGTTGCAGACTGTTGTATTATTGCCCTTTATGAATCTGCTCATCTGTAAAGCATCTTGTCCATTGCAAAGTGGGCTACGCTCTTGGCTTATTCTTCTTGGCTTCCTTTTTCCTTTTCTGAGTTAAGTGAATATTAGAACTAGAGATATAGCAACATACAAAGAATTTGATTTTTTGCAAAATTTATTATTTTGCAAATTACAACATTACATGACCCTAGCAGACATATTCTGCTACTAACCTCCATTCTGGTGGCTGGTTCTCACATCTCATTGGCATCAACATATGAAAACACTGATAATTCATCTGGTTCCAACATCAGCATCACAACTCTCTCAGACCACTGGGAGATGTACTGTGTGATGGGCACTGCTTCATTTTACTTAGAACCCATGATAAAATTATTTTTGCAGAAGAAATCTCATTATAAAAATATGCAGGGCTTTTGGTGTGTCTTGTTAATGTTTAATAATGGTAGTTCAAGTTTCTCATAGAAATATTTTTATTATAAAATTTTTGCAAGAACTACAGGAATTAGAATACTTTCAGGCTAAATTAAATCAAATATCTGGTTGATACTTTGTATCGTGGAAAAAAGTCTAAGTATTGTATTTATCACTTTGAATGGAAAAGCATTTACTGATAGTTAATTAGTTTTCCTCCCCCTCATTTCTTAGGAATCATGACCTAATTTTTCCATGATGTCTATGCAACATATGTTTGGTTTCTGTGCCTCTAAAAGCAATGAACTGAAAGATTTTGTTAGCAGTTCTGCATCCATAAAATTGCCTAAAGTGGTAGATTTTACTAGTTAACTCAGTTTTTTCCCAATTGCCATTTAGGAGAATTTCTCTTTATTAATGTAGTTTATTGCACTAAATTAATATAAAAATAGTATATGTATAACAGTACGAGTAAAATAACTTCAAAATTAATCAGCATATTAATAGATGGAGGAGAAGGGGCCTGGAAAATTATTATAAATAGAATAGTTCCAAGAAAAATTGACCATGTTGCTTCAAAGTCTTCTTTAGCTATTTGTTGGGTGAAAAATCTAATCCAAATCTCTCTTCATTGTGAATATTAGGTTGTTGCTGTTGTTTTAAAAATTCCTGCATTGCATCTATGTCTCAGTTTGCCTTTTTCTTTAAACAGTTGTGTGTTTGAAATGTCAGCATGACTGCCAGAGATATAAGGCTTTGAAGTTACAAATGAAATTAATTTAGCCTCCTCCAATGATACTCTGTGATAGTTCAAGGGAAAATATTAATTAAGTGCTCTTATTGCCAAATTTTAACAAAACAAGACTATCTTTTTTTCTGGGCTTGTGGGCATGAGCCTTGAATAACTTGGGTCCAAAGATCCTTTTTCAGCAGCCTGCTTTTTAAGGAGGTAGAAACCTTTCCAGTGATGGAATCAGTTCTGTGAGATGTAGGATGAAAGCTGCTGTTAACTTTCTTTTCACCACCACCATCACGGGACTGAGCTGTCATTCCATCAGTTTATTTGGCTGATGCATTCAATAGAACTTAATTGCCAATAGTTGATGCCAGGAAACAAACAAGCGCTTTATCCAAAAATCTTTATTGAGGAATGACTCAGGTATATTTCCATCCTTAGGTTTTTAGTATTGTACTGCTTGATTATTCTATGTCTGTAAACCAAGGTACAAATGCAGATCTTAATATCTGTTTAATGCCCGTGTTTCTCAATAATCTTTTGCAGCCATTTCTTTAGACGGAACAGATGGGTATAGAATCCATATTTGCCGTCACGATCACAACCTTCTCCCCATGAGACAATACCTATTTGATACCACCGCTCTTCTGTTGGATGCTGTTAGGGAGGAAAGAAATGCCACAGTATCAAAGAGAGAGTCAGCAAATTGCAAATAGTATATGTAAGTCATTTAAAGAAAAATGAACAGTAACAGCAGCAGGATTGTTTAATCTACAAGACAATAAGCAAAGAACAGGTAGTACGTGAGCATTTCTGAGCCTAGTTTTTCATCTTTATTTGAGAAAGGATGGGGTGGGGCAGTTCAGCAGCAGAATAAGGTTTATGTAAAGGTAAAAACTGCAGAAATTGGGCTGTTAGTAAAAAGGTTCTCTTTTTTCCAAGTAGGAAGTATTTTTTTTCCAAGTAGGAAGATCCTGTAGTCCTGGCTGATGGTTGCTCTTACTAAGACTCCTAAACTGAAATTGAGACATGCTTAAAAAAATGTCGGCTTCCCAGCCCTGCCCTATGCTGAACTTTGTCTGAAACTGATCAATCCAGTCTAGAGCTCAAAGTTAGGACTGCTATAATTCAAGAATTATATCTGTTGTGTACATCTACTGTATCCTACGCATCCACATATTTATTACATTTACATAATGCCAAACTCAGAAAAGACTCAGCAGCTCACAAGAAAAACATTAAAAACTGTTATGGTAATGTGGGAGGGGGAAGCACCATTTTCTGAAGAAGATGTAGTCTTTAAGAATATTGCTGAAAAGAAATGAATGGCGGCATTAAGCAGGGGGAAACTGCACTCTGGTCCTTGCTGCAGATTGTTAAAGAGGACCAGCAGTTGCCTATTTATGTTTTGAAGCCACACATAAAAACATTTACCTTCATGACAAAAGGGCCCCCACTGTCACCCTCACAAGCATCTCCCCTCTTACTTTCTTCAGGACTATAACCTAAAAAGAGGAAATAAGCAATTAGTAGCAAGTCTGTACTCTCTTAACTATATTTTTGTGTTCTGCTATCATTTATATTTTCTTATCAGCTTTTATAGCTCCTGAGCTAATCAGTTTGAAACTTGTTAAACTGTGTGACCTACTTCAATTACTGCAATGTGATATACTCAGGTTTGTAAAGCTAGGTTACTTTGTTTAATGAAAATCATTCTCAGTTGGATTCCCACTCTATAATATACCAAAGGCTAATTACTGGTTGTTTCCTTGTACTTTGTGAACTGGGCTAAGACTTTGGAAAAAGAAGGTACAACTTGCTCAATTAGAGAGATGTGAAATTCTAGGCAGCAAAGCTAGGGAAGGCCCACAAAAGGGCAGGTAAGGTGAGAGAAATGGTGTTGATTTAAAAGAGATGAAAGTGGGAGAAAAGGGATTGGCCCAGACAACTGACATTTTAGGGAGTGACATAGCAGTAATCTTGAAGACAGGAATGGCTGAGTGAGAGAGAAAGAGTATGTATGTGGTTTGGCTGGCATCCATTTGATAAGAGGCATCAACTCACTAAGACTGGCATCTCCTCAACCATTTATTCTTCAAATTGGAAAATTAGAGGGTAAGGAAGATAGTGAACAATCCAATGCATGCAGGCCCCTAGAGAGAAACAGAGTTATACTGGCTAACAAATGTTAATCCCTTCTTTGGTATTTACTTCCTCTGATCTGAAGCTATCTACGCTGAAATCCTCGATTTTCAAAAATCTCTTCCTAGGAAACTAATTTTTGAAAACTCAGATGAAATCACCAGTAGCCAAATGGCTCCACAATTGGAAATCAACTTTATATAAAAAGCCCCGAAGAAAGCTTTTGGTTTTACTATTATAATTTTCCCAATTTCCTATCTCATTTTCAAGGTCTACAAGGTCTTTGGAGAAAGAGTAACAGGAAAACAACAACAACAAAGAAGCCCATATTCCAATTTTTCAAGGCCAAATCGAAGTGTTATCCCTGACCCTAGTAACTCTTAAGGAACCAAGCACTCATTGGAATCAGATCTCACAATATTTACTTTTTCTTTTTTTGCCAAGTAGACTTACATACAGGGAAAAGACTAGGGCTATACAGATCAGGATTTGAAGGGCAAAATATGACTCAGAGTGCATGTGGTTGCACACCTAGCTTGTCAGAACCACTTTAGACCAAATTCTCCAGTTCACAAGTGAGCTGCAGAGAACTATTATGGGGGTCACTCTTTCAGTGTGCAATCAAGATGCACATTTGGAATCCCCCAATAAATCTTATACAGGTAATCCATGATTTATGTCCACAATTGGGACTGGAATTTGTTGCTAAGTGATGTGGCCATCAAGTGAGACGTCACATGATTGTGCCCAATTTTATGATCTTTTTTCCCATGACTATTAAGCAGATCATATGGTTATTAAGCAAATACGGCTTTGCCTATTGACTATGCCTGTTGGAAGCCAGCTTGGAAGATTGCAAATGGCAATCAGGTGGCCTTAGGATGCTGCAACCATTGTAAATATATGCTGGTTTCCAAAAACTCAAATTGTGACCATGTGACTATGGTGGTTTTAAGGGCAAGAACTGGTTGTAACTCACTTTTTTCAACACTGTTATAACTTCAAATGGTTGCTAAATGAATAGTTATAAGTTGAGAACTACATGTAGAGAGCCAGTTTGATGTCGTGGTTTAGGCATCAGGCTAGAAATGGGGAGATCTGAGTTCTAATCCCACCTTGGGCACAAAACCAGCTGAGATGACTTTGGGCCAGTCACCTTCTTTCAGCCCTAGAAAGGAGGCACTAGCAAATCACTTCTGTATACCTCACCAAGAAAATTGTGTTCAGGCAGTCTCTGAGAATCGAACATGACTGAATGGATGAAAAAAAATCTTGTAATTAAATTTCACATTAATATTACAAATTCAACAGAATTGTTGATGAAAGCATAATAGAGCTCCTTCATTTGTGCAATGTCTTAAGAACTTAATTGTGAAGCATGCACAGACCTAGCAGATGAGATAGTTCTCTTGTCTAGAAAGCTTTGAGTTTACCTATAAATCAGGTGTGTCCAACCTTGTCAGATTTAAGATGTGTGGACTTCAACTCCCAGAATTCCCTAGCCAGTATAGGGGAATGGTTGGACACTCCTGTTATAGATGAAAAAGGTCTGATTAAGAAAGGAGTAGTGAGTAACATTGAAGATAATCTATGAGAAGTGGCATGTACTGAGATTAAATGAAAGTTTACATTCAGGTGTCAACTACAAATTCAGGAAATAGATTTAAAGGAGAACCCTGACCTTTGTCTTGTCTGATGGGTAAGGAATAAAATGAAAACAAGCCCATGAACCTTCCAAATCAGTTAGCATCAATGGATGCTACATTTTTAATGGCCAGTAAAACATAGCAAAACATTTTAGTTACCTTCAAATCGAAGCTACAAATACTGGCGATGTCATCATCTTTTTCTCTCCGCTTTCTTTTCTGTAAGAAAAGAAAACACAAGTTATGCAAGAAGCTTTGGAATCTACTAGTTATCTGGTTTTCTATGTATTCCACTCCATTATAAAAGAAAAACCAACCTCAACGCTGTCCCTTTTAAATTACAGATATAAACCAGCTGGATAAAATGTCATTCTGGCCATTAACATCATTTGACTTGAGATGATACGCTTAAAAATGTCCTTGACTTCTTTCAGTATTGTAAGGGATGAAAAGGGTTTGTTTATGAAAAAAGAAAAAGAATGTGAGAGACATACATTAATGTGCCACTAACACCTCAAATTATTTCAATAATTTATTTAATACAATAAGATATCTGCTATGGCTCATGAGCTCACAATTACGTTTGTTATTATAAAAAAGAACTATCATGGGTGACGGGATTGTAACCACCTCTTGCTGTTAGTTCCTACTTACCAACAAAACTTGTAATTATCTTTTCACCTTATCACATCTTGCAAGTAAAACTTCCTCCAGGTAAGCAAGTCTCCACTGTCAGAGGGATATAATGTGCTCTCCTGCATTTCTGCCCACATAATATGAAAAGTTTCTCTTTTCTGCACCTAAACTCTGTATGTATTCTATGTGAGGTCTCTATACCGCTGTGCTCTTTGCACCCAAAACAACAGCTAGATTCACATAATGTGCCAAGTCACAGTATGGTTTATTTGCCTTGGGCTTAGCAGAATGTTTGACCTCAGCCACTGCAGATGGTGAATCTGCTTTATGACTCTTTGTTAAATGTGACGTATGAATTCAGCCAGTATTACTGTAACTGGAGCATTACAATCCAAATTGGTGCAACTGAAATTACATTGAAATTCCTATAAATCAGGATGATACAGAATCTCTCTCATTCTGTGCCACATGTGGGGAAGGAAAAGCAGGACAGCAGAAAAAGAGAAAAAATAAGCTAAATAAATAAATCACATAGGTAGAAAAAGATGAGAGAGGCTCCTAGTTGGGCTTATAGCTTTTTTTCCTATCAGACATGTAGATTACTATATGCTATTTCATATAAAATTCCTGCCCTTCACTTTTACTCTCACTATAGGCTCTACCCCTTTCCAATTTCTGACTTTAAAGGAAGTCCAAAGGTTTGTTTTTAAGACTGGCTAGACTAGTTTAATAAGGCTTGCCTGGACAGGACCCTTAATTCTTTACAGAACTCTGACAGCAAAGCCAGCTGTTTCACGTCTACTGAATCGGATACCGGCAATGAGAAAACCAACGACATGCAATGTAACAAAGGCCTATCCATCTAATTCTTCTAAGATCTGTTTATATGGAAAATATATTTCTGTGAGAAGCACTACACTGAAAAAGCAGTTTTATATGGACTCAGTAAAAGTGATGAGAAGATTTAACTGTATTAGAAGATACAGTTCCCTTCTAAGATGGCTCTCTTCCAGAATTATTAGGTCAGCTACTAAGGGCATCTTCTAAGGCAAGAAATCTCTTTTGGCTGACGTTCAGGGTTTTTTTTTACATCAACACCCAATACTATTTCTAAGAATATATCTGTCATTCTTCTTAAAAAAGGCCCTTTAAAATAGCAGACATTATTAATTAATTTATGTATTATGGCCACCCACTCAGACTCCGAGTCGCTTATACTGCATCCAAATACACAAAACCAT
>JANHZU010001458.1:294220-311575 GCA_032468055.1 Acrochordus granulatus | reverse complement strand
CGAAATGTCTTTGACTTGAGAAAAATCCAGTCCAGATGCCTGTTTTTTAAACTTTGTTGCCATATCTCCCCAATATTTCTCTGCTCTAAAGTTGGGAGTCAAATGCAAAGCTATGGATTTATTTCTATAAATAAACAGCTGCCATTCCCGTTGCCTGCCATAATCCCTGTGCCTGGCATTCTTTAGAAAGGTGCTGCTGCTGCTTCTACCACAAAGGCCTCCTGGTGCTTGATCTCCTAACTTTTCTATCACATACAAGACAATCACAGAAGGAAACCTGAGTTTTGCTGTTCTATCCAGGTGACATTATCATAAGCTTACTCTGAGTTTCCTCTGAGATTCCACTGAAATAAACTGCTCACTCTTTCTTGAAAGGTGATTTAATCTGACAAATTTTGTTCAACTTTTCCCTCTTCCTCTATGCTTTCAATCCCTTACCGTTGTCACTCAGTGTGAGATGAAAGAAGGTGGCAAGGAGAAGAGTCCTCAGCATTCTGGTTCTGTTCTGCCCCATCTTGGATGCTCCTAATTGCAGGAGGATTGCAAATGAAATGGATGAAGAATTGTTGCAGCTTATCCTGGGTTAATGTTGAACAAGTATGAAGAAATAGGAAGCCAGGTCATAATGTGTCAGGGATGGTAATGCCAAGGAATCCCTCCTACTTCTCTCTCTGCCTTCAGTGTACTTTTGCTTTCTCTAAACCTATTGACACAAGCAATCAATAAATAAGAAGGACCCCAGGCACATAGTTAGTTGACTCAGGACACCAGATAAATGGTGGACTGATCTTGTACTTCATGAAATTAATGTAAAGGCTCTTTGAAACAAAACAAAAAATCTGACTGTCCTGGCTTAAAATAAGGGTATAAAAAGAAGATGAAAGAACTTTTAATACTACTATTTGAATGTAAGAATCAAAGTCAGATGAAATTTTGACCGATTGGCCAATGAGGGTTCAGCCACTAAATATGGCACAAATGGACATTCACCTGAAAGGTGATGTTATGTTACAGTACTGTCAAAAACTAATGAAAATTTGTATTCACATATCAGGGGAACTCAGCCTCAGCGTTGCTATCTCTTGAACTTTGCAGATTGGGACTACTTTAAGAGCTTTCAGGTGGAAAAGTCTTTCTCAATTCTGACTGACCACTACCACCACCATTTAGTGTCAAGTTCTGTTAGTGTGCAGTCATCATTGTATGCTAAGCTAGCTCCATTTCCAATAATAGATGCCCAGCCTAACAATTCAGCTACCTGGAAAGCATCTCTGCAAGGTCCACCAAGCAGATTAGAATCCTAAAGTCACTTCTATCTCCAAGCTCTCAGAACACTTATGACCTTTCCAGCAGTAATTTTTCTTTGGCAGAAATTCTGGTATATACTGTTACTACATAGGTAGGGAAAAGGGAGGCAACATAATGTACTAGTAAGCTCTCCTTTCTCAAAGAGGATTTGCCTCAATATGTAAAAAATTTCCAATGTTAACGCGAGAAGGCACATGGTTGCTAACCTCTAAGATTGGTTTTTATCCTCTGGATTTAATTATCACTGAATATACAAACTCCTGAATAACATTTACTCCATTCCCAAAACATAGTTCCAGCTTTTACTAGATTTCCACTCCTACTTTAATAGAAACTTCCAGTTGACATGTTTGCGATAACTATGACACTACTGCAATTTGTAAGTTCTTAAACTTTCAACAATCGCTGTCATAATTGCTAATATAATTTGTGTACTTAGATGGAATATTCTTAATTTTTATCATGGCTTCAGCTCTCTCAGCTTGGGCAACTAGGTTTATTGCAAGCATATTTATCCTTACAAGCTAATATGTTTTTGAAAAATATCCTCTCTTTTGCTCATAACCTTAATCTGTTCATTAAATTTGTGCACACCTTCCTATAAATTCTTTAGGGGGACTGCCAATGACCATATACAATCCTACTGAAATTAATTTGTGCCTTTTAAGAAGGAACTAGGTGTCTATCAAACCTGATTTATTGTGGAGCACAATATAGCTGAATATATTTGAGTATCTCTTAGGGTATTTTTTGTTTGATAGATAATGGGTCTCTTTTTGTGGGTCAGACCCACATGTGAAAAATGGAGAATGAGAAATGATACACTTATGTTTAGTAGCAGCCCAAAACATAATTTATTTTTAACATGTTTTCTCTTACAATATAAGCATTCCTGGATTTACTGTCCTGGTTGGAAATTGTTTCATACATAGCAATTGTGTCCACAAATACCTGCCAGCTAATTGGTCTGGATAATGTTTCATAGATGTGTTAGTACTTGCAATGCATTGTAACACTGAAACACTCCACCAGGTTTCCATCCCATTTTAGGAGAACAGTTGTCACAACAGAGCCGTATTTTGCCATTTTATTTACCTTTGGGGAGAGAAGCTGTCACTATAAAGGAAGAGTTATCCTAAGACCTGAAGATGTGGCAAACAACTCTAAAACTTCATAGATTTAGTAGAAGCTTAAAGATGGCTTTCCACAGTTACTGTATAAGAATATTTGGCTCCTTAAATATAAGATTTTTAGATTTCTTATCTCTGAAACAGGGATTTTTCTATATATGGCATATGTACATAGTGCTGACCTCTGTTTATTGAATATGAATTTAATGTAGTTCTGGGAAAAATATGGAATTTAATCATGAGTAAACCATAGCATAGCCATTTTTGCATTAAAATAAATCCATCTTGTCTTACAAATAGCCTCTTTATGAATTATTGTAGGTACTGAATTACTGTATCTGGCTTTCAAAAGTTTGGTATCTTGTTTACCAACTTCAAGGATTAACAGAAGGAGGTAGAAATTGGTTCATATATTGATAAGAGGATAATTAAGGAATGTTTGTAGTTTGGCCGAAACTTAATATCTAAGAATCTTCCAAGAGACACCCAAAGCCAGGAACAGTTGGGATTCATCCCATTAGACCCCCAAACTGCTGGCTCTAGAAGGCCAGGATAGCAGAAGAACTAAGGCCTCTTTACAGTCCTAATATATATCAACACCACACAGCCAGTCTAAATTATGTGGTCCTCGTGTGAAGATCCTGGGAAGTCTCTTCCCATAGATATTACTTACTTCAAAGGGGGCTCGGCACCAGATACATTTATCTAGAAAAAGATGTCCAAAGTCTTCTTCAGAAACAAAAAAAATCAGAAAAGCACCTGCCCAGTCAATGTGACTTCTTCCTCCCTGAAAACTTGTGCTTTACAATTGGCTCTATCCTCACATAAATTTTCAATTGATACTTGGAGCTGTCTTATGTTCTTTCTTGCTTTAAATGTTCTACCATCATCCCCATCCCAAAGAAAGCCTCCATTAGCAAGCTAAATGACTACAGACATCTAAATAATAAATGATAAAGATGATTGCTTTAACATCTGTAGTCATAAAGACCTTTGAGAGATTAGTGCTGGTCCATCTGAAAGTCATCACAGATCTGCTGTTGGGCTCTCTATTGGGAAAACAGCTCAGCAGATAATGCTGTCAATATGACATTGCATTATATCCTGCAACACCTTGACTCCCCAAGGACCTATGCCCAGGTCCATTTGGTGGACTTCAGCTCAGGTTTTAACAACATCATTCTGGCTGTTCTTCACTATACACTGACACAGTCCACTGTGACTGCCCATATCTGTAAGTGGATAACCAGCTTCCTGACGGATACGAAGCAGCAGATGAGGCTAGGGAAAATTACATCCAGTACTTGGACAATTATCTCTGGTATTCCTCAGAGCTGTGTGCTCTCCATGCTACTCTTTTCCCTCTACACCAATGACTGCACCTCTGGGGATCCCTCTCAAAATTCTGAAGTTTGCTGATGACACAACAGTCATTGGACTCATTAGAGATGGGGATGAGTCTACATACACATAGGAAGTTGAACAGCTGGCCCTGTGGTTCAGTCAAAACAACTTACAGCTAAATAAACTCAATGACAATGAGATTTTAGAAAAGAGTCCTCCTATTTCACCCCCTCTTACCATACTCAGCAAAACGGTATCAGCAGCACAGACCTTCAAAATTTCTGGGCTCTATAATCTCCCAAGACTTGAAATGGAGAGCTAATATTGGTACCATCAGTAAGAAGGCCCAACAGAGGATGTACTGTCTGTGTCAATTTAAGAAGTTCAACCTGCCTCAAGAGCTGCTAATACAGTTCTACAGAGGAATCATTGAGTCTGTCCTTTGTGCATCTATAACTGCCTGGTTCAGTGTAGCAACCATGCAGGACAGGTACAGACTCCAAAGAACAGACAAGACTGCAGAATGAATAATTTCATTTCCATGGAGGACTGGTATATGGAAAGGGTAAAAAAAAAGGTGGAGAAGGTATTTGCAGATTCCTTTTATCCTGGACACAACTTCTTTGAACCTCTTCCCTCTGGGTGATGCTATAGGGTATTGCATAATAAAACATCCAGATACAGGGACAGTTTTTTTCCCTCTGTGCCATCATTCAGGTGAATACTTGACTCACTCTATATGATAAATCACAAAGTGCAAAAAAATTCAAAATTAACCCAGAATTCTGTCTAATGAGTTTACATACTTATCAATAAATTGTGGTTCTAATTCTACACTTTATAATATTACCTTTCTACTGACAGCATACTTTGGATGCACACTTTACTGTTGAATATCTTACTTCATTTATTGTTACTTTTTTTTTTAATGTTGTCTTGCAAGTATACTGAAAGCTGCTGTACTGGAGTCAAATACCAGTTTAACTATGCTTGGCCAATAAAGTATCTGAATCTAGAAAGAGACAAAGGCTGTTGTCTTGCTTGCAAGCTGGGATAAACATTTGCTCTGCTATCACAAATTTGACTCAAGTGTTTTTTTTTCTTTGATATTTGCAACTTTCCAGTGTAGTCTACAGTGCTGATATTTCCTGGTGATCTCTGATCTAGACCCTGCTTAGTTTCAAAGCATAGAGAAATTCAGCCAGGTACTACAAGGCACATTGAATTCTGGATCCTTGTGGTTAAAGCAAAATCATTGGGTGGGATTAGACAGCAGATACAAAGCCCACCGTTTCAAATCACATGATTCTTATTGCCATTAGCACACTAGTAGCCAACAATAGGCACTTCATTGATTTTATAATCAGTGAAATCAAAAGGCTGTTGTAAAAGCATTCCCTATTGTGCTGGGATTCCTACTCAGTATGAAAGCATTCCCTTGTCTGCCAATCAGCAAGTTATCAAGGAGTGTAGAGGAGAATAGAGTTGGCCATGAAAAAAATATGTGGCCATCATTGGAGAAACATTAATTTAGCCTGGGAAAACAGGAAGGTGTGAAAAAGACACCCAGGAGTGCCCTGCCTTGACTAGCTTTGGTTTAAGAGGAGGAAAGGAGAAATACTGTCAGGTTTTCAAGATTCTATTATTATAGCTTCTATCAATCAAATAATTTTAGTATTTCTTGTGGCATTTGTTTTCTGTTTTGATTTATATCAAAGGGTAACAGGGATTGAAGAGGAATTGTAGATTTTCTATACTGTTCTTTCTATATTGCAACCTGGGAAAACTGTTCTGTTAAATTGAGTAAAGTGTATGTATGAAGTAGTATTACGGATTGAAGCAAGGGTTGAGATTTAGATAAACACATTTATGGGCTTTGTCCACATCAACTGTAAGTATTGAAAATTGTTCCACCCACTTTGACTTGATGATCCATACAACACTCCCATTAGACTTGTTATTTTATGTACATATATACATATCCACTTTTCATTGTTAAAAAGAATCCCAAAGAAGACTGTTAAAGTTCTTCCAGCTCTGTTTCTAAAGTGAACAATTTTGCCCTGAGAGCTGCTCAGCAAAGTGATCCCAATTGGTTGTTAGATGATTTAAAGCTCTTTTTTACATTGCAGGATGTTATCAGCTTGATCATGTGATCACCAGGAATTAAGCTCAACTTGGGAGTTTTTAATGTTTATTGTAGATGACCAAATTGCTTTTGTCTCCCTCTCTGTTGCTTCCAATAGACTAGACTTCATAGCTTTACCAGGAAATAGTACCAGCACTGCCATTATCCCAAAAGATCCAGCCTACCTATTAAAGTCTAACCTTTAAATTATTTTTGATTGGGAAAAATGAACAACATTTAATCCATCAGTTTAAATAAAGAAATATAGCATGGAGTCTTCTAGTTCTTTTGGATTACTGCCGCCATACTTTCTTGATGTTCTCTGACTTGGCTGGGCTGATGGGACCTGAAACTTAAAACTTTTGGAAGAAGCTATCAGTATTCTTTATTTGAAATATCAGACTTTGAATATTCCAAACTGATACAAATTTAAGTCTTCCCGATTCTTATCTGAGACAAAAAATAAATGCTGGAGATGAACTACCAGTCCCAGGACTCTTTTGCTTGCTTCTTTCTCTCTCCTTCACAAATGGGTTAATATCCGTTATCTCTACCATAGATGAGCAAATATTAGCATTAGGTTAGCTGGGAACAACTCTTTGGCCACTTGTACAAAGAGCAATTAAACAGTCCTCTCCTCTGGTTGAGAACAGGATTTGAAGAGCAGAGTCAACACACAATTATACAGGAGAGATGGTTGAGAAATTTCCAGCTCAGGACCTGGGTTATGGATCTTATATGACTGCACTGATGTCTGCAAGATTAGATGCTTCACTTAGCAATGTGTGAGGGGAAAAAACCCAATCAGACAGATCACCTCTCTAAAAATGGCAGGGTCTTCTGAGTACCTGAAAAGCTATGGCTCTTTTAACTCCATGATCCTCTTCACCAGCCACAAGATATCTTGTGAATCTACAAGATGGTGTAGATTCATAGTATGAGCTTGCAGGAGACACTTCTACACCTGGCATCCAGAAAGGAAATTAGCAACCTTCAAGCAAATTAACATGACTATCTGTATAGGGAACAAGTGAACTTCACTGGTGGAATTCTTGATTCATATATTCACCTATGGTGAATCACCAAGTGTTGTTGTCATCACCTAAGGAACTGCAGATCTCTGAGATGGTTCAACCCATATAAGTTTAATATTATTATACCAGGCAAAATATACAACCATCCTGCATAATAGCTCATCTTAAAGCCACAAGTTAAAGTAAGATAAAAGTAAGTAAAGGGATAGGAGAAGGCTGACTTTGGCTGCTACTTTTAAATGCCAGGTCAGTCTATGATAAGGCCTCCCTCATCTGTGACTTAATTATTGATGAGAGGGTTGATTTGGCATGTATCACCAAGACCTGGTTGGGCCTGGAAAGGTGGAGATGCCCAGCTGGGTTTAGGGTGTGGCATCAGCCGAGACACCAGGCCTGCGATGGAGCTGTGATAATTGTCACTCGGGAATCATTTATGGATTTTAGAGTGCTGCACCACAAGTCACTGGATATGAGACCCTCTTCATTAAGCTGGGTTCTAGGGGCTGGATGAGATTGTTGTTGTGTATCAACCTTTCTGCTGGATAGCAGCCTTCCTTTCTGGGCTCCTTGACTCCATCTCTGAGTTGGCAGAAGAGTTTCCCAGATTCCTGGTCTTGGGAGGGCTTAAATCTACCTTCTCTGGGAATGGGGTCTGAGGTGGGTATGCAAAATATAGTAAGAGGGTTTTTTGGGTCAGGAGTATACATCTGAAATAAAAAAAAGAATCAAGGCAGCTATTTATTTGTTGCATGAGAAAGTAATAAAAGGACATTGGGAGAAGATGGGACTGCTTTACAACTTTGTGTCTTTGATTGAAGAAAGGGAAAGGAGAGATATAATTCAGGACTGAGAAAGGTATAGTAAGAACCTAATTACTACCTTAATTTAAGATTTCAAAGTCAAATTGATTAAATAACAGTATTGAAGGAACTGATGGAAGTGATCTAGGATCTGCTATAATATTTAAAGACTTCTGGAGAACTGGTATAGGTTTCTAAGATGAGAGAAAGGCAAACATGGTTGATTTATTCAAAAATGGAAAGGAGGACTCAGGAAATTACAAACTAGTTGTTTTAACATTGTAATTGGGCAAGGTACTCAATGAAACGGAATATCTAGATGCACTTAGAAAAAAAAATGTACTAGAAGCTAGTGTAGATTCATCAACAAGTCATACAAATTACAATTATATTGCCTACAATAGCTGCTTCACAAACTTGCATGCTTACCAGTACTCTCGGTAAAAATCAGAGAATGTCTGTAGTAACCCTAGCAGACCTTATGTGGAAAGCTGACCAATACCACTTTTCAGTTAAAAAGCAATGATCAGAATGCCTCCCATATCTGTGAGCAAGCACCACTTAGTGCTTCAGCTCAGCATGTGAGGCATCTCAATGGAACTTCAGCTTTCCTAGCTCAAAAAGCAGGACAGATAGCAAAGACGTGTTTTGACTCATGCAAAGGGTCTCTAGCTTCACTGAGGTCACTTACAGCTGTGTCAATATTTGTCACATGCAAATGTTGGACCAGGTCCCAGAACAGCAAAAGATACACACCAGCAATTCCACGGTGGAGTTCTAAATCTTATTGCCTCAAAGAGATGCGCAATGACTTACAATATGGATTGCTTGTAAATGTCACAAAATGCTCACAACAGTGGGAAGTCAGTCAACTTTCAGTGACGTTTTTAAAGGCAAATTTTCAGTATATGGAGGACATTTGGAATTTTGAAAGTGGTGAATAACAAAACATCAATTTACTAGGAAGTAAGCCGATGAGATTGTCCTCTACTATGTTCTAATTTCCTAGAGTGCTTTAACAACATTAAGTTATTTCTGTTTTGTCTTTTTCTGGTTAGATAAACCCACTCCTAAAGAGAGTACTAGAATACAGTCCATATCGTGTATTTTGTAAGAATGTCTCCAGGATATATGTGGGCCCTTGAAGCATTACTGGAAATAAAAATTATAACTGAGGCATGCACTTTGCTTCACAGCACGCTTGCTTTCATTTTTTTTTAAAGAACCATATGGAAAGTATATGCCTGGAGGCTGTGGGGTATGGATGAGGGACAACAGGCTTCAGCTGAATTGATAAGACCAAGTGGCTTTGGGTTTATGGAGCTTCGGCATCCGGGACTTTTAACATCTTTAGTTCTGGATGGGGCAGCACTGCAACTTCCAGGTTCTCCTGGACTCAAAGAGCAAGTAGCAGTCATAGCTTGGACCACCTTTGTGCAACTTTGTGTACCAGTTGTGCCCTTTCCTGGATCAGAAGTCCCTGTGCTCAGTCACTCAAGCCCTGTCATCTCATGATTGGACTGCAACATGCTCTACATGGGGCTACTCTTGAAGAGTATTCGGAAACTACAGCTGGTGCAGAATACAGTCGTGCAGACAGTTCTTAGGGCTCCTAGATCGGCCCAGGTTATAACACTGTTGCATGAGTTACACTGGTTACCAGTTTGGTTCTGGGTCCAATTCAAGGTGTTGGTTATCACTTTCATGGCATGGGCCCATGAAGAACCATTCTGCTCCAGTGGGATTGACCTATCCACCTGCACTGGCAGAAGGGGCATGCTGCAGACCTCATAGTTCAGGGAATTTCAGCTGGTGGGGTCCAGGAGAACAGCATTTTCTGCTGTGGCTCCTGCCCTCTGCAACATCGTGCCCCCCAAGGTGAGAATTATACCCATCTTCTTGGCCTTATGAATGGGCCTGAAGACCTGCACTGCCAACTGGTCTGGGGCCCTAATAGGGATGTACCATTCTAGAGGTGGTTGATGGAGTAAGACAAGATCCCATCTTGTATTAGTGTGTGCATCTTGCTGCCTTCCATCCCATCTTTGTCAATTTTAAATTAATTTTACTATTAATATTTATTGTTTTAATGTATTATTTGTTAATCTTGCTGTTTTATTGACTGTAAGCTACTAGAGACAGCTCTGGGTGGGATGGGAGTATATACGTTTAATAAATAAAAATATGACAAAATGCCACAGTAATGCTGCACCATACTCATCTGTAAACTGCAATACTATACAGCTCACCAAAACATTAGAACATTAGAACAATTTACAATATTCCAGCTATAGTATCTCCATTAATTAAAACAAGTACATTTAGTTAGCTTTCCATGAAGAAATTTCTAAAAATGAATTGAAAATTCAGTTCAAACAAAATAACATGTTAAAGAAAGTTTCTGCTCAATGCCAGGAAACTAAGCAGGACATTATTTGTTAGGCTCTGTTTTTCTTCATAAAATAGGCAACACTGACCTTGCTTATCTATAATAAGGGTAGAACTGTGGATTTCAAGGATTATAAGAAATGTATATTTTGTACTCATATATCTTTCCAAACTGTTTTTACTAAGCAATCACACAATTTCATTGTGATATATCTACTGTTCAACTGTACTATTTAGGGCAACAACAAAGAGATTGAAATGCTATGTTGCAGAAAGAATAACAACAAATGTAACTCCTATTCAATCTCAATAAATACCAATATCTATCTTTAATGTTTTGGGAGCCACATACTGTAGCTTCTTAATACAAAGCAACGTAAGTAATGAGCAAAACTCAATTCTTATAGTCAAGGCTCGTTTAAGAAAGCATAGCAAGGAACAAATGTGGCAACTAAATTGAGATTTTTAATTTTAAAAATAAACTTTTTCTACTATAAAATGAATAACTGTAGAACAGTCTTCCCTTCCATCCATTAATACCAAATTTAATTTTAATACTTGATTTTATCATTTATAGTCCGAAAAAGATCAATATAGCAATATGTGCATAATATACAGCATCTGATTAAAACATGGTTTCTGTATTCGTGAACATGAATTATGTTTTTCTAACTGATCTCCATCTGATAAATGGGAGCAGAGAATTTGTTTGTATTTCCACATCTAGGCCCAAACAAATGCGTTTATTATTAAAATAGAGCCTCTACTGTACATAGTAATACAGACTGTAATGCTACCCTCTACTGCCTCCTTGGATATTTTAAATAAAGAAAAAAAACCAGCTTCTTCTTATGGGGGAAAACCAAGAAAGTTGATACTGGAGCATCAATAATTACTTCAGGGATATTAAGAATTTCACCACATTATATCTTGAGGGTATAAGACTGGGGAAGTTTGTTTTACTAGATTCAATACTTCTTGATTTTTAAAATAAATATTTTGTCTGCATCACAACTATCAGGGTATATAATTCTCAGCAAGATCTCAATATGATTTAATGCGGGCCTACTACATGCTACTTAACATCATATATGGACCTGCAGAAATTGTGTGCAACCATCAGTCACACGAGTTGGGCTAGTCAATGGAACACAATATTAATTACATGTGGAGGAACGTAACTAATTGAATTATTCAAACAATTTGACTGAACAAGTCATGATCAGCGTTTATATGCATTAACACTGTGTTTTTTTAAGAACCGCAAATAGATACAGTCCTTGCTTAATTTAAACAAATATTGATTGTGCAAAAAAGGACACTAAGTGACCATTTTTAATAACTTTTATTCTCCAGAACCTATCATCCAATCCAATCCAATCCAATCATAAAGGCTCTTGATATTGATAATTTAGCTAAATTTGAAATCAAACACAAATACAGGTAGTCCTTGACTTATGACCATTCAAAGTTACAACAGATCCACTCAATATACTTGTGACCCAGTTCCAAAGTACTGATAGACAGGGTCCCTGTGCAGTCATGTAACTGCATTTATATTTGTTTGCAGTGTCCCACAGTCATGTGACCACTATTTACAACATTTTTGCTGAAAACTGGAATTTACTTCTTGTTTTCAGCAAAAATGCCCCATAATAAACAATGGGTTCACTTAACAACTGCTGCATTCACTTAATAACCATGGCATTTGCTTAAAAACTGCTGCAAAAAAATTGTAAAATCAGATTGGTCACATGGGTGACCTGCTTTATGACTGTCATGACTTATAGCTGTAATAGGCAGGCTCCATAGAGGTAGACATAAGTCAAGGACTACCTGTACCTGCCCCTTTTCTGGCCTTTTGTGCTTTTAAATCCTTGTTGCCCTTTCACAATTACAGAAAAAGCACATTGAGACAATTCAAAATAAATGCAATGCTCAAGTTCCTAATTCTACTTCAGCTACTTCTGCCACAGTACTAAAACCAACACCCTCTTGAAGAATAAACATGTTACTGGAAAAAGCCTGCTCTTGCACAATGATACATTCATCCTCAGTGTCTGAGACAGCAATCTCGAAGACATCCTTGTGTTGAGCAGAGCTCTCTTGTGCTGCAATGCAGTTACTGTTAGAGATGATGACTTCTGCTTTCCTGACAGGCTCTGCCATATTCATTGTGCACACTATCAACACAGCAGGCTCCTCTGAAACTGCAGTATCTTTGAGATCTTTAGTGTCAGACTATGATGAATCCTTGACTAGACTGTCTTTGTGCTCAAGCTGATGGCATTGAAGGTTCTCAGGGAGATTGTAGCTAATACTGCATATGTTACACTTATGGGCTTGTCACCATGATGAGTTTTCTGATGATGCCGGAGTTTTGTAGCTAGAGGACAGGATTTGGGGCACAGATGGCAGTGGAAAGGCCGCTCACCTGTATGTAGGCGCTCATGAGCTCGTAATGTGTGAGGATCACACAGTGCTTTCCCACATACTGTGCACAGATGAGCTTCTCCTGTATGGGAGATGAGGTGACGATGCAGCTTAGGGCGATGTGGGAAGGCATCACCACAGAAATGGCAGCAGTAAGGACGTTCCCCTGTATGTAACCTAAGATGCCCTCGTAAACTGCCTTGCTGACAGAATTACTTGGGACAGTAAGAACAAGTATAAGGATGTTCCTCTATATGCAGGCGCATATGGTTCCTCAGTGACCCTGGGTTGGCCAAGTGCTGTCCACATATCACACACTGGCAGGGAGAAGGGGTAGCGCTTGGCTGTTTAACTTGATGTGTCTTGCGATGGATACGAAAGAATGGCTGCTGGGCAAATGATTTTCTACAATCAGGACAGACATATGAACGTTGGCCTGTATGCTGATACAGTATGATACTGTATGCTGATGTTCTTGAAGATCCCACTTAGTACCATAAGTTTTATGACACTGTAGGCAAGAAAAAGGCCGTACCCCTCTGTGGCCCAGCATATGTGCTTTGAAACTCTCCTCTGAACTATAGCTTTTGCCACATTCTGTACATAGCAATGGGTTGTGACCAGTGTGCACAAACTGGTGTTTTTTCAAGTGGCAAAGCTGAAGGAAGGCTTTACCACACTCTTTACACCGGTGTTGTTTAGTGCTTGATTCTTTGTGAGCTGAAGCATCAAGCTTGTAACGATGCGACTGCTCCTCTTGACTAGGATTTTTCTTCTCATTCTCTGCCATGTCTTTAGGTGTACTTGGAAGATATCCACTGGGGATTCTTTCAGCACAAGACTCTTCTCTTAATGTTTCTACATTATCAGACAAAACAGCACTGATGAAAACTGCACTGCATGGTGTGGGTTTGAACAGGTTTCAGCCAATATTGCATCTGACTTTTTCTCAGCCATCTGCTCTTTCTGAGAATGCGGTATAGCATCTTCTTTGCCTTCATCATCCTTGGAAATAGGGCAGTTTTTAAAAAGTTTACTATTTCCACTCTTTATTTTGGTATCCCATTGTTCAAGTTGCAAGGAAGAACTTTTATTGCTTTTCTTGTGACTGACATCTAAGCCAAGGATCTGTTTGTTCTGCAGCTTCTTATTCCATTCAACACAATGGGCTCTGTCTTTCAACTCTGCAAATTTGGGAATATCAGGAATACCTGAAGAATAGAACCAGGGTCTGTTAGCTCTTTTAACAAAACATCAAGTAGTTTTAGTTACTTTATAGTAAAACTTTTTTATTTCTGTGCTTTATCACACCTTCTGTCTTTGAAAATATTTTACTTAGGACAGAGACTAAAATAGTAGTCATTAATTGACAAACAAGTTCTTTTGAGAACTACAACAATCAGGGCATTTTACTTGAATTATAAATATGCTATACAGATAGTCCCCATTTAGCAAGTGTCTTGAACAATGCCTGTTCATAGTGATGACAGTGATGAAAAAGTAACTTTGCAACTAATCCTTGCATTTACAACCTTTACAGGTCTATAAAGCAAAGGAAAGTTGAAGTAAGATCATAAGCGTAGTGGCAATTTCACTTCATTACGACTTTGCACAGCTGAATTTCCAGTCCCAATGTGGTCACTAAACGAGGATTACCTGTATTTTCAAGACTTGTCCATACTTTAGGCTTCTATATACAAAATATATTTCAATATTTGATTAAATAAGTATTAAAGTAAGTCAGAGAGTAAATCTTCTCAAAGAGTTAAAATGGTTTAATGTCTGCATTTCATTTCATAGTAAAACCTGTAGGAGAGTCTTTATGCTTATTGAACAACTACTAAGTTTTGGAACAAAATGCAGCAGCTATATATAAACCAAATACCTTTGTCTTTTTAGCATTTTCCTGCAAATGCAGGTTCTGCTTTTTTCAGTTCACCTGAATGTTGATGCATTCACCGACCAGCTCGTCACCTGAGCCTGACATTGTGGGTGGAGAGCATTGTACTGCTCCAAAATCACCCATTGTGGGTGGAGAGCATTGTACTGCTCCAAAGTCACCCAGCTGGTGTTCATGGCTAAGGCAGAATTAGAACTCACAATCTCTGGTTTCTAGCTTGGTGCCTTAGCCACAAGACCAAACTGGCTCTCCTTTGTAGTATAGTTGTACAGTCAAATATTTTATATAAGATATTCTGCATTATAGTAAAATATTTCATGGGTTACAGCAAAAAACAAGTTGCTGCTTATAAGGCTGAATCGGCCAGTGTTACTAAACCAAATTCAGTTCAGTAGACAGAAAGAGGAAGAACAGCATGACTTCTATATCTACTCAGCAGCTCTATCTGCTCAAGCAGTCCTAGACAAACTATATTCTTAGATTCAGTTTCCAATCTCTGAAACTGAGATACGAATCGAAAAACACTGTGCTTTGAAAATGTTAATGATATATTAAATAACAACTAGGAAAACTGTTTCCAAACAATTCTTTTGTGGGTTTTATAATGCAAGAGTACAATGCAAGAGTACTCAGCACGAAAGGTTTATAAGCTTTATCAAAGCCAAGCAGATTTTAATTTAAATATTTTCAGTAATTTGTTCAAAAATATGAGACAATTCAAAATGTTACCTTGTAAAATTTTATTGGTAAAATCCAAAATTATACACATAGATTAGGGTTGTACGATTCGAGAGGAGCACTTTTTCAAAATGTCCTCTGAACAGAATGTGACAGTGAAACCATTACTTAAGGATTTTATTCCTATTATCAGAAATATATATTATTTCTAGAGGAAGTTGTTGACGTACAACCAGTTGTTTAATGATTGCTTGCAGTCACAATGGCCTCAGAATTGGTGCTTTATGGCCTGTAAAGCATTTCTGGTTACGTTAAACGTTGTACCGACCTACCCCAGTCACATGACCAAATTTCGGGTGCTTGGCCACCAGTTCACATTTATGACCAGTTGCCAAATACCCTGCAATTATGTGATTTTCATTTGCAATCTTCTCTGTTGGCTTCTTCAGAAAATTAGTGGAGAAACAGGCAGGGAGGGTTACAAGTGGAGGGGATATTATATTTGAAGTCCATTCCCCCAGCATGCTGAAGATTTCCCACCCCTCCAAACAAGGAGGGGAAATCCCCTCTTGCAATACAGGAACGGACCTCAAATGTGACAAAAATGCTAGTAAACACCAGTGCTGTAAGCCTTTCAGGCCACTGGCATTCACTGGCATTTTTTCTCTGGAGGGGAAATGTGAGTGAATGCCAGCATTTCGACTCCTCCAGTGGGGAAAACACTAGCAAACTCCAGCATTCTGAGCCTTCCAGAACGATGATTTCTGGAGGAAAGTCCTCTGGCAGTCTGGAGGAGCAGACTTCAAATCTGGTGAGAATGTCGCAAATGTTCACAACTGTTCTCCTTGGTGGGGTGGGAAGAGGGCCCAAGTTTCCCACCCCTGGGTGTGGCGAGAGGCCTGTGTACTCTCCCTGCCCTACTATGCCTGAGAGGCCTGGCACTCCACCTAACTGGCACTCCCACCTGCAACTGGGAAACCAGGGAATCCTCTCCCTGGCGCTTCACCTAACGACTGAAACTGGGAGACCTGGGATTGAAGTTGTTGAGTCACGTAACAACTGCTTTGCTCAACAACAGAGCTTTTGGGCCCAATTGTGGTTGTATATGAAGGGCTAGCTGTAAACTACAATTCCTATTTGTATGATACTGCTTTCTACATTCTGTTCCAAAGACATCATATACAGTACCTGCAGAGGAATCCTGGATAATATCATCTTTCTGTATCAAAATTTCCTCTTCTAAATCTAAGGTTTTGGTTGTGGCTATTACTGGCATGTTTTGCAGTTTTTTCTTTTCTGTATCGAGTTCCCCATCTGAGGTACGAGCTAGGATATTATTTTTCAGACAAGTAGGACTGGCCTGTGATTCAGTTAACCAGCATAGCAGTTCACTGCCCACATCAACAGGACAGCAGACTCTGATGTGCAGTTCCCCATTTATCCATTCTAACATTACATTTGCTTCATCTTGAACGTGACTTTGTTTCACCAGGCTGTAAAGCACATAATATTAATTATTCATTTTGATGCAAGATGCAATATCATCTCAAACCAAAAAACATTTTAAACTACTGCATATATAGAAATACATAAATGTGGTCTCACTCTATCAAGTACTGTATCACATTTATTAAAAAATACAATACCTGGAAATGGCCACTCAGATTTTTTCGGAAATTATCTGAGTAGGACTATAGGAAACTCAAATTTATTTATTTATTAAATATGTATGCCGTTGAAATCCAGAGACTCTCGGTGGCTAACAACACTAAAAACAATATATTAAAAACACTTAAAAATAAAATAAACCCATTAAAACAAAATAAAAAACCTGGCAGACTAGCGAGGTGGGCTAAAAGGATTTCATACATAAAAAGGGGGATGAGGATGGCTCAGAATCCATCAGCCACCTCCATGATGATAGTCATTCGCCCCTGGAGCCCCAGGCCATCTCACAGAGCCAGGTCTTAAGGCCCTTCTGGAAAGCCATTAGGGTGGGGGCAGACCTCAGCTCGAGGGGCAAGATGTTCCATAGGCAGGAGCCACAACAGAGAAGGCTCTTCTAGACCCCGCCAGCTGATATTTCTTGGCCGACGGGAACCAGAGAAGGACTCCTCTGCTGATTCTGGTGGGCCGGGAACTCCCCATTGGGGTGACATGGTTCCTCAGATAGCCTGGTCCCATGCCATGAAGGGCTTTGAAGGTCAATGTT